>SZWC01010208.1:0-14466 GCA_023375785.1 Penium margaritaceum
TGTATATGTATATGTATATGTATATGTATATGTATATGTATATGTATATGTATATGTATATGTATATGTATATGTATATGTATATGTATATGTATATGTATATGTATATGTATATGTATATGCATCGCTAGCCAAGCCTGACCCCTTGGCTGACCCCCTTCCGGCCTCGGATATGCCTGTCCCCGTGGATCCACCCATGTCTAGCGGTTCCCCGGCATCGGACCGGGTGCCTACCCTCTACCTACCACCTTGTCCTCGCCGGGCTCCCGTTTGCACCCAGGTGCATCAGGTCTACACGTGCACTCTTGGTGGCATTCCACGGTTTTGTAAGCCGGTGCCACCCCTGGGTCCTCGCACCAGGGCCCCTTGTCCAGCCTCCAGCACACTGGTTGACACGTATTCCTACTCTTACACTCTTGTGAGCGGTGTGCCCGGCATCAAGGTCCTTGGCCACGTTGCTCAGGACACTCACTTTAGCTTGGCCCTTGGCTACGCTCTCATCTCCCAGGTGCATCACTGTATGGTCTCCAGCACTCTGGCCCGGGCCCCTGCATGACTTTGAGCTGCCTGTGTGCTGACGGCACGGCCTTCCCCACTGGCACCTTACGCACAGAGCCTACGTGAGGCCGGTGCCGCCCCTAATGCATACCAATGGGAGGCTGCCTGTCGGGAGGAGTTTGCTTCCATTAAGGAGCACGTAGTGTTCGAGCTTGTGGAGCTCTCCCCTGGCCGCAAGGCCATCGGGACGAAGTTGGATTCTCGCCGGAAGTGGAAGCCAGATGGCACCGTGGACAAGTACAAGGCCCGGCTCACTGCCAAGGGAGTCTCCCAGGTTGTTGGAGTGGACTACAACCAGGTCTTTGCTCCGGTTGGCCGTTTCACCAGCAGCCGGGCGCTCTTCAGCCTCGTCGCACAGCATGGTTGGGAGCTTCACCAGATGGACGTGAGCAATGCCTCTCTTTACGGCGCTCTTGATGGTGAGGAGCTTTACATGGTGCAACCTGTTAATCCTCTCTGTATGCATTGTTCTCCCCGGTGTGGACCTGAGTGCGCAGGGCATGCTTACCAAGAGAGCGGAGGCAACGCACGTTGAGGTCCCTTGTTACGTTGAACCACCACAGAGCCCTCCAGTGTCTCTCGTGTGCTTTCCTCCCTCTCTCAGCATTGCCTTAGCTGGCATTCTTTTTACAACCTAGAAGTGTCCTCAAGCTTTCTGGGTGGACAGTCTTGTACACTCCTCGGAACCTAGATTAGTCCATCTTTAGTTAAGTAGACAAATTGTGTTTGGGTAGGTAAACCTGGCTCGGGGCAGTCGGCCCCCTTTTGTGTGACATCCGAGGGCTTTGCCCTCGCTCGAGCTTGATGTGCCGGCTAGCTACGCTCGCCAGCCCAACGGGTGGGTCTTGCTTCACGAGACTCACCCGCTCGAGCTCTTGCTTGCTAGATCTTGACACTTAGGGTATTTGCAAAAACTCCATGGCCGCCATGAAAAACTGAGGTGTTCTTACTCGTTAGTTGACCGAATCAAGCATGGCTGGTATCAGAGTACCTTCAAGGGCCATAAACAGACGTCTAGGAGCAGCGCGGAGCAGGAAAGGTGGCAGCCAAGCCATGCGCGGGACTAGATCCGCACGGCCGCCACAAAAGCAAGCCACGCGAGTCACCAGAGGCCGTTGATCCCCTCCCCTTTGGCCACGTGCGGATAGCAGAGGTGGCAAGAGGCAAGGGAAAGCCCACAAACGTGGAAAAAGCGTGGGAGGGAGAGCCCAAGTGTCACAACCGCCCCTAGAGGCAGTGGCGGGGTCCCTTGGTCCACAGAGAAGGTGTGCAGGTCCTAGGCGGCCTGAGCAATGCCACTAGGTCTAGACAGGATGATTCCCATGAGCAAAAGGCTCGCGACAGAAAACTGGGCCCAAAGTGGACCCGGCGAATTCCTGCCGAATTTTTATTTGACCACAACAAGGACAACCAGCCCTCACGCCGCCAGTCTAGGACCCCCCTGGACCCATAGGAGTCATGAGTCAAGCGGCATCAGCACCAGGAGGGCCTTGTGCCGAAGGCAATGGTGGTCACTCCACTGGTGGCGGTGGTGGCACCGGCGCCGATGCTATTGGGGGTGCCAGTGCTGTCACGGGCACTTGGGAGGACATTAGCAGGGCCATGTCTCAGAAGGACTTGACGCCACCCGCCTTGGGCGCACAAGCCTTCCTTACTTGGAAGGACGTGTTTCTCGCATAGGCGGTGGAACACGGGTTGGAGGAGTTGTACCTGTTCCCACCCGCCAATGCGACTGAGGATCGCGTTCTGCTGCAAACTTTCAATGCCCTGGTTTGAGCGTTGCCACACGAGCAATTGTATGCAATCCCCCATTTTTGTTTTGGTTCAAAGGGGAAGATCCAGCGAACCCTCGCATCGGCGCTCCATGCCCTTTTGAGGCATGGCAACATCTTGCTACACATCATGAGGAACGGGGAATGACACTGGTAATTTCCTTGCGCTACAGACTCCAAAACCTGTATCCTAAGCCAGGGGCACCAATAGCTGAGTATTGGGACGTGGCAATGGATCTTCGTTGTCGCATCCTTGGGCTTGGAGCTTCCTGCTCAGTGCTTGAATGGCTGGACCCCGTCCTGATTCACCTTGGGGAGCCATGTAGAGAGTTTCGGCGAGGTCTTCTGCGACGTATCCGTGTGACAGAAATTGAAAACACAGATCTTGTTGAGGTGTTTGAGGAACTGCGACATTACGAGGACATCCTTTGTGGAGAGCAGCGAGAGACCAACACCCCGGCGCTCAGCGCCTATGTCAATCAGTCCTCATCAGGTGCCTCCACAAGAGATGGACAGGGAGGAGGTCGAGGCGGAAGAGGCTGGAGTCATGGAGGATGAGGCACATAGTCAGGCGGAGGATGGGGTCGTGGCCGGGGATGTGCAGCAGGATGCACCTGCAACTTTTGTGGCAAGCGTGGCCACTTTTGGGGTGCCCGTCCAGACCTCTAGCACATTATGATGCCACAATAGCAGCAGCATTCGCAGCAGAGGTTTGCCCCTCTGGCGCTCCGCCCGCAGTTTGGGCACAATCTGTAGCCTGTAGCATGGTCTACGCCAACGGTAGTGGGACATAGAGCCCCTGTACTCTTTGCTGGTGTCACCTACCCACCACCTCTGATGCAGCTGGTGATGGGTCGGTCGCTCTACCAAGGGCCAGTCCCCATGTACCAGGGTCCCTTCTACGTTGCACCGAACACATCCGCCCCGGTCCCCTCGCCAGTGTGGGCGTAGCTTATCTACGCAGACATGGCCGAGTCACAGCAGCTCGCAGCAGGAGCACCTGTGACAGGGTGGACGGTGCCCATGGAGCTGCAGACCCCAGAACCCACGGCCATGCCACAGTTTCCAGGTCAGAGACTGGCGCACACTCATGTCACCACATCGCACTCACTCCCGATACATGAATGGCTGTTTGACACTGCTGCATCGCATCACATGTCACCACGTTGCCAGCTGTTTGTGTCACTGTATGCTGCGCACGATGTAGAGGGTGTGAAAACAGGGTCTAGGGAGGTACTTGTAGTTGAAGGGGTGGGCATAGTGGCATTGCAAGCACCCGGTGGGGTGCTTTGGCTGACTAGTGATTTGTACGTTTCCAAGTTGTAAGCAAATTTGTTGTCTGGGGGTCAGCTGGATCGCCAAGCAAACATGTCCACTCTCACGCAGAAGCAACGCTGCATGCTCCTTGATGCTGTTGGTGCACTGCTGGCTGATGGTCCCCTGCACGCTGACATGATTTACCGACTCACCCTCTTTCTACTGGTGCAAGCTCACTCACATAGACCACAGGTACATGTCATTACTGCCACTGATCCAAAGCACAAAGATCTGCTGAACCGCCGACTGGCACACATCAACGTTGACTTAATCACTGACATGATCAAACACACAACAACACATGGTGTCATGCCTATAGAATGCCCCCATGGCTCTAGTACAGAGACATGTCTTGACTGTCAGGAAGGCAAGGCTTACAGACAAGTCTTTCCCAGGTCAGAGAAGGGATGCAAGTCACCTCTCGAACTTGTACATGCAGACCTGACAGGGCCCATGCCCGTGTCTTCAGTCCAGTATGGGTCACAATACATTCTAACATTGACAGAAGACTTCAGTCGCTTACGTTGGGCGTTCCTACTAAAGTCCGATGCAGACGCTCAATGAACCATTGCAGAGTGGATACCTCTTGCTGAGCTTCAGACTGGCTGCAGGTTGCTGAGACTGCGCACAGACAGAGGAGGAGAGTTCATGGGCTCCTTAACAGCAGAACTGAAAGCCAAAGGTATAGAACACCAAACAACCGCACCATACACGCCTCAACAGAACGGTGTGGCTGAGAGATGGCACAGGCTCCTCGGTGATGCATCGCGCACTCAATTGAATGAGTCTGGTCTGTCATTTGGGTTTTGGGAAGAAGCAGTCAAACATGTAACTTGGGTTTGGAACAGGGTGCCACAAGGGCCTCTGCCCAGGTCAGTCATGCCGTGGGAGCAATGGTTCCAAGAAAAGGCAGACTTGAGACAAGCGAGGGTGTGGGATACTATGGCATGCGTGTGGCTTTCACAACCTCAGAGAGACCACAAACTCAGCCCATGAGGTCACTGGTGTGTCTTTGTTGGGGTCTCACATGCATCTAAGGCTGCACACGGATCCTGGGCTCCGTGGTACCCTACCCGTGAATCCGGATTCAGATCCGTATTCGCAGTTCCGGATCCAGGATTGTGGATCCGGCTTGTATCTGCGGATCCTGAAACGGATCCTACGGCAGAGGGAGGGGGGTTGGGGTAAAAAAACCTGACTAGACGTCCGGCTCAAGTCATCCGCGTAGCACACTCATTTGCACATTCGAAATCGAACAGCTGAACATGCGCGGCATATTCTGGACCGGCAAACTATTTTGCGACACGTCTGTGTGGCTGGCACATGCATCATGTGTGTCAACCGCGTGAAACATGTCAAGTTGCCAGCCTGGAGATGGTGACTTGACAGTTCACTGGTCTCAGATCTTCTTATGTCTCGACTGACCAACTACCTGTAGCCCCATAATATCATCAGCACCATGGATGGCCGGATATGGTTTGGGCAAAGGTAGCCGTCGATGGACATCGTCGTTGCACTGCCACGCTGTTTAGAAGCACAACACGTTGTACATGACTCCCAAGATCCAGATCCAGGATCTGTGAGTGTAAGGATCCGTTGTACATGACTCCCAAGATCCGGATCCAGGATCCGTGAATACAAGGATCCGTGAATCCAAGGATCCGTTTATACGGTCCCGGATCCAGGTGCAGGACCCGTCGCACGGATCCGGATCCTTCTAATTATCCGCGGATAGGAACCGTGACTACGCCCTTGTTACTCCAGTGGTGGACCCTGTCAGCTACAAGGATGCCCTGACCCGACCTGATGCTGCTGATTGGCACTCTGTGGCAGTCAGTGAATTTGAGCAACTTCAGAAGCAGAAAACCTGGACTCTGGTTGATCTTGTGCCAGGAGCTGCGGTCATCACCTGTTAATGGATCTTCAAACGCAAGCTCGATGAACACGGCCTCCCTGACAGGTACAAGGCCTGCCTTGTCGCCCGTGGTTACAGCCAGGTTCAAGGCGTTAACTACAGCGACACCTTCGCCCCTGTCGCCAAGTACAGCTCCATCCGCATCGTTCTAACCCTCGCAGCACAGGAGAACTGGTTTTTGCATCAAATGGATGTCAAATCCGCGTTTCTCAATGGAGATCTTGATGAAGAGGTTTTCATGACTCAGCTGGAGGGTTTTGTGCAGCCAGGGGGGGAAAGCAAGGTATGTCGGCTGCTCAAATCCCTCTACGGCCTCAAGCAGGCGCCCTCAGTCAGCACCTCAAACGTCTCCACTCTGACCACTCCGTTTACTACAAAGATGGTCTCCATGACCTTGGTGTGATTCTCTATGTGGATGACTTGATTCTGTTTGGTCGCTCCCTCTCCATTATCAATGAGTTCAAGCAGACGCTCTCTGCTACGTTTGAGATGAGTGACGAGGGCCCGCTGCGATTCTACCTTGGCATTCAGATTCATCACAGCCGCAGCCCACCTGAGATCACGCTGTCCAGAGCACATACATCACGTGCATGGCTGACAAGTTCAACCTGGACCAGCCGCATCCTACCAGCACTCCTCTGGCAGTGGACCATGGTCTAGCAAAGGTAGTGACCAATGAGATGCTTGCAGATCCAAGTGAGGCCAAGCTTTATCCCAGCCTCGTTGGATCCCTGATGTATACAAGTGTGGGCACTCGCCCTGACCTCTCATACGCTGATGGCCTACTTAGTCAAGGCTGCAAAAATCCGACGGCTGATCATGTGGCAGCAGCCAAACGCAGCATCTGTTATCTCAAGTGCAATTCTGAACAGAAGATCAAGTACCAGCCACAAAGCAGTGTTCGCCTTATTGGTTTCTGCAACTTCGATTTGTCAGGTGACAAGAGCACCAGCAAATCCACATCGGGCTACGTTTTTCTGTTGAGCGGTGGACCCGTCTCATGGCGATCCAAAAAACAGTCAGTGGTTGCTCTGTCATCAACGGAAGCAGAGTGCATTGCAACTAGCGAAGCAACCAGAGAAGCAGTTTGGATTCGCATGCTGTTGGAAGAGCTGGGGTTCAGCCAAGTGGAGCCAACTACAATCTTCTGCGACAATCAAGGCACCATTGCACTCTCAGAGGATCCTGTGCTGCATGACAGGACCAAACACGTAAAACGACAGTATCACTATGTACGTGATGCTGTCGCTGAAGGAGAGGTGCAGCTGGACTATGTGGGGACAAAAGATCAAATCGCAGATGTATTCACAAAGGCCCTGGAGCATCGCCAGCATGATGCACTATGCCCCATGCCGGCGGCATGGGGCTGGTTCTAGAATAAAATAAAGATAAATATCACAAAAGGGAGGGAGTGACGAGCGATACCCTCATCCCCCAATGCGAGGATNGGGGGGGGGGGGGGAACCACAACCATCAGTCTGTAGGAAATTAGATTAGTTTCTCTCTCTTACAGGTTTCCTATGTACAAAAGGTGATTGGAGCATATGGGGGGGAATGTTGGAAAAGGCACAAAAAGGGTATGCTCCAAAATGGCATAACGCAGAGGGCCAGGGGAGAGGCGCCACTCTCTCCCCTGACCTTCCGCAACCTATAAACTACCCTGACCTACTCTGTGCACTCTGTCTACCGCTGGGTCAGGAGAGAGGGTAGTCCCATGCCTCCCCTGCCCATTCATGTGTACCTGTTATTCGAGAAGAGAAGGATCACGAGCAGCATATATTGCGGAGGATATTGCACTTGGGAACGAAGTGGTCTGGAGGCGGCAGCCTGAGCGGAGCTCAGGCAGGAGGCTGACGTGGCACCTCGAACGTGAGCAGACAACGGAACAGAGTACCGGACCACCAGTCTTTTCTGGAGCAGAATGGAATTGGTGCGGACATAGGGGGGGGGGGGGGGGGGGGGGGGGGGGATGTGGCATAGATCAATATCGATGACACAAAAGTCGGAGACCGTCCGATCGAAGATCAACGGCGCACGACCAATGTACAAACAGCATGGACCGGATCCCACCAAAAAAGAACAAGGAACAGTACTATTCAGAATACCGAAGACCCTGTGTGATCGGAGCCCAAGCTCAACGACCGGTACAAGTTTGAAGACGGCAAGTAGCGGTGCCAGACGGCAGAACCGCTGTTGTGGAGCGAGACAGACCGGAGGTAAAGGCAAGCGCAGCAAGATTTAAGTCAGTTGTAGATCCTCGTTTTAAGTATTCTGTCAAGTGCTAGACTCAAGTAGTTCATGTACCCAGGAGTTAGTGAATTCTGATGAATGGAGTTCATGGAGTTCATTCTCTCTATCGCTGATTGAGTAGATCTGGCTGTGAGCGCCTGTGTTGGTTTTGCGCTGTCCATAAAGTTCTTGTGGCATTCAACGATCTGAGATCATAACAGCCGTCACCACAGCCGGTACTATGCTCCTCACGAAGTGTCCCGCGTGTGAATTACAGACAGTTTTATCACACAGCTGGACCAGTTCACGTGGATGAGTGGGATAAGGCAATGGTGGCTGAGTTGAATGCTCTCTTAGAGCATGGCGTGTACGAGCCCTGCCACCCGGGCAAAAAGCCATTGATGTCAAGTGGGTGTACAAGCTCAAAAGGAACTTGGCAGGATTGATCGACAAGTACAAAGCAAGGCTGGTGGCTAAGAGCTTTCACCAAATACTTGGTCAGGATTTTACAGAGAATTATGCCCCAGTTGGGAAGTACGGGACCAGCCGAGCCCTGTTGGGTGTGGCGGCACGTGAAGACTGGGAGATTCATCAAATGGATGTAAAGAACGCCTTCATGAATGGCCCACTGGAGGAGGAATTATACGTCAAGCAACCGGAAGGGTTTAATGATTGTAAAGACCATGTGTGGCTGCCTCTCAAGGCTCTTTATGGGCTCAAGCAAGCCCCGCGTTGTTGGAACAAAGAGATTCAGTGTACAATGGGGTCGGGAGGGTTCATTCAAAGTCCCAGCAATCCTTCCCTCTTCCTCCGCTAGGAGAATGGTCTTCAAGTTACCTTGTTGGTCTATGTGGATGACGTACTAATCTTGTCACCCTCCCTCTCCCTCATCTCAAAAACAAAGAAACTGCTCACCACTCACTACAGTATGACAGACCTGGGTGATGCAACAAATTTTTTGGGCATGACCATCACCAGAGACAGGACCGCTCGCACTCTCACCTTGCACCAAGGATGGTTCATTGCACATCTCACGACACGCGTTCAGCATCAGGTACAACACCTTCCACGAAAGCACTCAACGATGAGCCCTGAGGTGTATGCGCACCTCCTGGATGCAAACACCACAGATTATGGACCGGACTGTGATCCCACAATGTACAGGCAAATCACAGGCAGTCTGTCATACCTTGCTTCCACCACACGCTTTGACATTTCCTGCGCAGTGAATGTGCTGGCACAATTCAGTCAACAGCCACGCAGCACAAGTCTCAAATCATTGCTAAAGCTACTGTGCTATGTGTTGGATACTATTGAGCTTGGTTTGGTCCTTGCACCCTCTGCAAGTCCGTTGTTGGATGGGTATTGTGAAAGTGACTTTGCACGAGATCGTGGGGCACAAAGTCGTGGTGGGTATGTGTTTTGTGTGTGGGGTACGGCAGTGTCGTGGTAAAATGTGAAGCAGTCTTGTGTGGCTCGGAGTGTGGCTGAAGCTGAGTACATGGCATTGGGGGAAGCTGCATGTGAATACATCTGGTTGGCGCGACTTCTTGAGGAGTTGGGGCTGCACATGCATGCTGTAGCAATTTACAGCGACAGTTGTGCTGCACGCCGCACTGCTGAGAATGATGGTGTGTTGCATCCACGCACAAAGCACATTAGTGTGGAGCACCACTTTGCACGAGAAGCAGTGGAGGGAGGTGTCGTACAAGTGTGTCCGATCAGTGGTGACGCCCAACTGGCCGATTTCCTTACAAAGGCACTCGCATCATCTGCACTGCATCTTCAACTTGAGCAACTTGGCTGCATCCCCAATACACTCACATCCTAGGGGGCATGCTAAATTTCTCAGTATATAATGGTCTTCCCGGTGTGGACCTGAGTGCACAGGGCATGCTAACCGAGAGAGCGGAGACAACACATGTTGAGGTCCCTTATCACGTCGGACCACCATGGAGCCCTCCAGCGTCTCTCGTGTGCTTGCCTCCCTCTCACAATATTGCCTCAGCAGAGGCAGAGTACGTGGCTTTGGGCGGTGATGCATGTGAGAGTGTGTGGCAGCGTCGTTTTTTGGGTGAGGTGTGTCAGCCTGTGTTGTCCATTACGTTGCAATATGACAACGTGAATGCCGCTCCGATTGCCAACAACGGTGGTGTCCACCATGTACGCACGAAGCACATCAATGTTGAGTATCACTACGTGCAGTCCTTGTTGCATGAGGGCAGCGTTCACATCGTATGGGTCAAGACTGTGAAGTAGTTGGCTGACTTCCTCACCAAGGCGCTGAAGCACAACTCGTTCAAGAAGGCTGTGAGTATGGTCGGATTGCTACCCTGAATGCATGTGCTGTGACTCTTCTCCTTGCATGGGTTCACGTCGCTCATCCTTGTTGCACATGTGATTAATCTCTTTCACTCTTGCACTGAGTGTTGGATCAGGGAGCATGGGGGAGCATTACTTTTGTATGCTCATGTACATTGCCACCTTTGGGTCATGGTGGAGTGTTGCTATTTTGCCCATGCATTGCCTCACTGACTCATACTGTGACCTCTCGACTGGTGTACATGCTTGTGCAGACGACTGACTAGATGAACATTGATGCCGACAGGGCGCTGTTTGGTGGAGTGGACGTGTCGCAGTACAACCAAGCGTGTGGTTCTCCTCCTCCTCGTGCTTCTAACATTGCAGCCTCACACAACCAGCTCCATCAGTAGCTACCCTTGGCTGTCATGTCATCAGTAGTCGACGCCTGGTTCGGGCAGCCATAACTCCTTGTAGCTATTTTTCTTGCTGATTCTGAATGCACGACTGTGTTTGCAACATGGTTCTTTTGCTATGGTCCAGTTTTTAGGAAAAACGGACAACATCCGGGTTTTGGGCTTGTCTGGTGTGTGGCAAGGCTCACCTAGGAATTCTGCCAGACAGGATAATGCTAGGATTTTCCTGGTTGGCTGGTTTTCTGTGTAACAAGCCTCACAGAGCTGAGGTGAGGCTAGAACTGGGCCGGGTCTCAGTCAATTGCTCATTCTTCATTCCTAATCAGTCATTGCTTCATTCCAGCTACTTTCTGGCGCTAACTCTGGCACACACACTTTTGAGTAACCAACCAAAGCTCTCAGACTTGGACTCTAGTGCAGCAGACTGAGGGGGCAGACTAAGAAATGATCATGGGTTCCCGGACGCTGCATCAACAACGCCACTGCCCCAACCTGTGCACTAGCTAGTTCCTTTTTCTGGGATTAGGCATCAAGCATGAGCTAGAAATCCAGACTAGAGCGATGTGTTGAGGTTGTAGCATCGTTAGAGAAGGCATGGCCCCACGCTCGTTGCTTTGCACTGCTGCCCCCTTCCGCTGCTTTGAGTCTATGAGAGAGAAACTGTGCCCTGAGGAGTTAGCGACAAAAAGGCAGTGGAAACTGAAAAGAACTGATGAGCAACTAAGAATGAACAACAATGGGAGACCCCTCCAAGTCGTAGCTCCCCCCAACTCAATAAAGCTTGTTACTCAGCTTTTTGGCCAATCAGAAAAATGGCAAAAATGTCGATTCCCCCCTGTTTTGTTACGTATGATCCACATATACCCATCCGTTGGAACAATAAGCCTCATTTGCCCCTCCGTCGGAACAATAAACCTCATATACCCGTCCGTCGGAACCCCATTCGCCCTTGTCCGGCAAAAATAAGCCCTATCCGCCCCGCCGTTTTCGCCATGCTTAAGCAGTGACATGCGTCACTGCTTAAGCATGGCAAAAGCGGGCATGCCTAGTAGAATGCGGCCCTCCATCGTGTCCGTTGCGATGGAGGGCTGCGATAGTTTCGAGGGGTGGGGGGGGGAGGGAGATTGCCGGCCGACGTCCGTCGGTCGGCACTTTGTCAATCCCCCCCCCCTCCCACCCTGCACCCCCTCTGCCTCTCGCAGCCCACCTGTCCACCCACCCGCCCGCCAATCGCGGCCCTCGCAATTGAGGACCGCGATGGTACGGGCGGCCGGTGGGCTGCCGAGAGGCGGGGGGGAGTGTGGTGGGGGGTGGGGGGGGAGGTTCGCCGGGGATTCCGGCCGACGGGCGTCCGTAGGAATCTCCCCTCCATGAATGGGGAGTCAAAAATCCGTGTTTGTTTTATTTTATTTTGTTCTCAACTGTATACCCTTGTTTTATGTACAAACTATTGAAAAACCCACCCCCTAAATACACCCGGGGTTTTAGGTTTTATTTTTGCGTGGGCACCTACTAGGCCTCACGGTAACGGGGCCCAGTAGGTTCCCCTGTAACGCATGGGGAGTCTTGGAACCCCCATGAAAACTTCTTACAAACCACTTACAAAAGATCACAAACCCTTTTATCAACGAGTTCGTGATGATTGGGTAAAAAAAAGTGACGTCAGCATGTCGACACTGTATCCATGCAACGTCGACATGCTATCTTTTGACAAACGAGAGGGGTATATTGTTGATTTTTTACGCCTGCAAACTTGCGTCCGTATAGAAGGGGCGGATACGGTTTATTGTTCTGATGTAGGGGCGGATCAGGCTTATTGTTTTGACGTAGGGGTGGATGGGGCTTTTTGTTCCGAGCAAGGGGGGGATCAGGCTTATTGTCCCAAACGAGGGGTATATGGTCATTCCACCCTAAAAAAATGACCTATTTTCTGGATGGCAGGGAGCACAGAGACCAAGCGGACATGGGTTGAGAGAGACAAGAACTCACGGACGCACACCGACCGCGCTCACAGCTTTCTTGAACGAGTCATGTTTCAGTGCCTTGGTCAAGAAGTCAGCCAATTGTCATGCTGTCTCAACCCACACAATGCTCATGCTCTCGCCATGCAACAGTGAATGCACATAGTGATACTCAACATTGATGTGAATTCTGAGTGTGTGATGCATGCCGTCATTGTGGGCAATGGCCATGGCACTCTCATTATCATATTGCAACGTGATGGATGTGACTGACTCACGCAACTCGGACAATACGTGACGCAGTCACACGCTCTCACATGCGCCAGACGAAGGGCAACATACTCAGCCTCAGCAGTGCTGCATGTAATGTAACCTTGCTTGCCATTACGCCAGGACACAACCGTGCCACCAACATGAAAGATCTAGCCAATAGGACTCCTACAGTCCGGACTGCCAGCCCAGACACTGTCGGTGTAGCCCTCCACAACAACGAACGATTGTCGACGGAACATGAGGCCTCGCCGTGGGGCCGAGACGACATAGCGCAGTACTCGGATTGCGGCCTTGAAGTGGAGGTGACCCAGCTCCAAAGAGAACTAGGCCAGGAGGTTGATGGCAAACGCAATGTCTAGACGCGTCATCGTCGCCAGGAACATCAGTGACCCGATGACATGAAGATATGAGGTCACGTCTAATGGCTCTCCCACCACGGCTGGATTAGAGCTCTTTAGGATCGCCAAACCATCGGGCGACATGGGTGAGGATGCTCTTAGTGGGAGGGGCAGGTCATCGGCGAAGCGCCCGGACAAGGTCTGGACATACGCGGCCTGATAAGCGTGTAGAACACCCATCGAGCGATGATGCTCGAGCTCCATGCCCAGGAAGACTCGTGCTGATCTGAGGTCTTTCATCAAGTAGGTGGCGTACAGCAAATCCTTGACCCTCTGGATGGCAACTGCATCTGGCGATGTGATGAGTAGGTCCTTGACATAGACCAGGAGAGCTATAAAGGGCTGGCCTCGCGTGCAAATAAACAGTGCGGGGTATGTAGTGCTACAAAGGAGGCCACCGATGAGAAGCGTACAATTGATCTTCTGATTCCAGTAGTGAGGTGACTGCTTCACGCCATAGAGGGTCTTTCCTGACTTCCAAACCTTACCGGAGCCATTGTCGAAGCCTCGAGGCTATACCATGTAGAGCTCCTCGCCTTCCAGTGAACCATGGAGAAAGGCGTTACTCGCATCCATCTGGTGGAGCTCCCACCCGTGCTGGGCAACCAAGATGAACAACGCCCGGCTAGTGGAGAACCAACTGACCATAGTCGACCCCAGAAAAGTTTGACCCCAGTCGACTCCAGTTTGAGTGGGGCAAAGATCTGGTCATAGTCAACCTCAGGGACTTGAGCAAACCCCATAGGCATAAGACAGGCCTTGTACTTGTCCACCGATGTGTCTGGCTTCAACTTTCACCGGAGGAGCCACTTGGTGCCAATGGCCTTTCGGACGGGTGGAAGGTGGACAAGCTCATAGACCTGATGTTGTCAGATGACAAAAAGCTCGTCGGCGCATGCGGCCTCCCAGTGTGTGGCGTTAGGAGACTTTCGAGCCTCATATAGGGTAGTTGGGTCTCTAGGCATTCCGTGGGGCGGTTAGTGAGGGCATACGAGTCTCGTGTCCCAGGTGACATACATGTGAGCGTAGCTATGATAGCATGTTGGTGCTCCTGATGGAGCATGGTGTAGCCCAAAGCCGACCCTAGGTGTGGGTCAGTTACAACTGCCACTATGGCCAAGCCTAGGGCCTTGGTGCTAGGGTCCCCACTCACGACTTTCAGAGTGGGTTTTCCGGAAGGCAAGGAGCCTCGTGGAGTGATAAGGGGTCATGGCATGAGAGGACATGAGGCAGCGACCGGTTTGCTCAATGGCTGCCTCAGTCGAAGGCTCCCGCCCGTGTTGCGTATGTAGCGTGCAGGCACGGACGGGGGGGGGGGGGGGGGGG
>SZWC01010208.1:14586-26697 GCA_023375785.1 Penium margaritaceum
GGGGGGGGGGGGGGGGGGGGGGGGGGGGGGGGCGGCCCGGAGGGCCTGGCAGACATGGACGAGGCGGCCGAACCGGGGGGGCTGGCGGACACGGACGAGGCGACCGGCCTAGAGGGGCTGGCGGAAACGGACGGGGTGGCTGGCCCGGAGGGGCTGGCGGACACAGACTGAGCGGCCTGCCCGAAGGTGCTGTCAGACATGGACGGGACGGCCAGCCCAGAGGAGCTGACATACACAGATGCGGCGGGCGGCCGGGGAGGAAGTGGGTGGGCGGAGGACGGACCCAACACTCCCCCACGCAATGGGAGGGACATTGACGCACCGAAGCAAACGAGGTTGCAAGGAAACAGGTCCTAAAAGAAGAGGGCATCTTGGGACTTGATGATGCAGTGTCGGGAGGGATCCAAGAAGTGCAAGGCCTTTGACTGATGTAAGATACCAAAGAGGGTGCAGGGACGTTTGCGAGGCTTGAGCTTGCCGCCCAGGTGTGGGGCAGACAACCATATGATGGCCACGTAACCCCAGACACGAGCCGGGTGGAGGTCGGCTCACTCGCCACACCAGTGCTGGTATGGTGTGGACAGACGGGGAAGGATTCCATGCAGAATCTGATTCCACAACCACGTCATGTAGGTCATGGCTTTGAAGTGGAATCCATAAAAAACACCAGACTCAACTCGCATGGTGCGGACGGCGTCGGCCATGGTGCGGTTCCACCGCTCAGAGACGCTGTTATGGGCTGGCGTGTAAGGTGCCGACCTCTCATGATGGATGCCACGGGAGGCGAGGAAGAGTGTGGTCTTTCCCATAAACTCACCACTATGATCAGAGTGGAAGCGGCGGAGAGGGCAACCACACTCACGCTCAGCACGGACAAGCCAGTCCCTCATGGTGGGGGCGACATCGCTCTTCTACCAAAGACAGAAGACCGAGCGGTAGCAGGAGTAGTCGCCGGTGAGAGTTAGGACATAGCGTCAGTGCGTCCCAACGGACTCCGTCGGAAGGGGACCCATGACATCAGAATGGACCAAGTCCAGAGGGGCGGCCGTATAAGAGGAGGACATGGGATAGGTGGACTGGTGCATCTTCCCCTGAGCACAATCAATGCACTTAGTGGGACACCACAAAAGAAAGGAGTCTGGATGAAGACCCTTGGCAGGCTGCATGCAGAGCATGTTATTAACAGCGCCAGAGTGGACGTGGGAGAGGCGGCGGTGTAGGAGACGTGTGTGCTGCAGAGAGAGCAAGCTGGTGACAAACACGTGGCCACTGTTGGCTGATGGGAGGGGATGGAGGAAAGAGCGGACATGCGCGGAACGTACCACAGGTTGCCACAGGCAGTGGCATGCATGACAACATGACCGGGCGGACACAACGACACAGTGCCAACACCACGTGAATGCAGGACGTTAGTGCTCATGAGATCGAGGGCAGTGACAGACAGGAGGCTGTTCTCAAGACCAGGGACGAAGAGGATATCGGTGATGAAAATATCCCTAGCGGGTCCACGAAAACAAACAACACCGACACTGGGAACTGGTAATACCTGACCAGAACCTGTCCGGATCCCAGATACATTGGCAACGGGACCAAGGACCCTGAAGGCCTCACGCAAAGCCATCATGTGATGGGTGGCCCCAGAGTCGATGATCTAGGACTCGGCCGGATCCTGGATGAGTGTCGCATGGTTTCTAACGAATACAAGACAGTGGGCGAGGGACGCGGACGCGGTGGACGAGGGAGCAAACCAAGACTGCTAGTCATCCACCCAGACGACGTCATCACAAAGCGGAGCAGGAAGGGAGGGAGACGACCGGGACGAAGATGCATGGCACAACCGCAGCTCAAACTTTGTCATGCAGGACAGGGCAAGAGAACTAGAGACGATGCAACTCGCACTTCCTTGGGGAGGAGGGCAAGGCAATCCGAGCTGGAGCTCGATGAACTGCTCCAAATGATGCTCACGAGTGGAGGGTCTGACTGAATAGACCAACTACAGTGTGATGGCTTCAGATTCAGGGAGGGAGGAAGGATGCACCGTGATTGGAAGGGCGGGCGCCGAATGCTGCGGATGAAGCTATGGTGGTCCTGTCGACTGCAGGGAGGGGGCGACTGTCGAAGGTATGAAGCTGCCCGACGGAAAGGATGCATCACGGTCAGCGACTATGACGACAGCGGTGGCAAGACAGCGTTCACAATGGCGACGCATGATGGCAATAACACACACCTCGTCTGTTGGTAGCGGACAGGTGTACCACTCGTGTCCTGGCTGGCCACTCTTGTGGTAGACTAAGCTGCCGCCACTGGATCCGGTCGACTTCTGCTGCTGACCCCTGCCCTTCTTGTCCCTACATTTCTTCTTGCCTGACGATGGGGTACCGAAAGACGAAGCTGTTCCAGGAGTGGCAACTACTAGGGGGGCAACGACGGGAGAGGAAAAGACCTCCGTGCGCTAGATGCGGGGCTCTTGACGAGCCTCCTCAATCCTAAGGAAGAGCTTATATGCCCGGGGCATGAGGGTGTCCTTGGCTGCCATCACGATAAAGACGTCCTGAGAGTAGTGCACGAAGATGTCAGCAAAGGCGTCAGTGGTGCCGCACTTGATGGTAAGGAGCGTAAAGAGAGGGGGTGGTGCAGCATCTCCGAGGCAACAGAGGATGTCCTTCGCTCGCTCTTAGTAGGTGGTGACTGTCTTCGCCTCCCCCACATGGAGGGAGTTGAACTCCCATAGTAGACAGCTGGTCTCAGCCTTGCTAGAAAGTCGATGAGGGTGCGTGAGGATGTGACATGCTCCTGTGGGGTCGGGGAGGCCGCCAGTGGCAAAATCACCGAGAAAAGACTCAAGATCAAGATGTGCAGTTGGAGGGACGACGGGGACGAGAGTATGTACGACACGACCGGCATCATACACTTGGTCGACCTGGGTGGAGTTGTAAGGTAGGACGTAGTACATTCATAGGCCCTCACCCTATACCCAGATGCGGAAGCTGAGCTCCCAATTCCGAAACAACTCGCCAGCCTGGAGCAGCGGGGGCAAGGGTTCAAAGTCCTTCTGCCTGTGGCCAGCACCCTGAGTGGGGCCTAGGACTAAGGACACAGTCTGCCGCTGGCATTGGGTACGCTCTTGCGCCAAGTAATGTGTAGTGGAGGAGATCACGGGACTTGTAGGCCCGGGTGGAAGGAAGGGCGGCGGGATGCTAGTCTGGCTCGACGGATGCTGCTGCACTTGAGACAACTGTTGCTGCTACTGATGCAGTAGCGGATGCTGGCTCTGCTGTGTAAGTGGCTCCAATGCTACTAGCTATTGCGTCAGCGTTGCAAGCTGCTTGTGAATGGTGGCTAGCAATTTTGTCAAGCCACCAGGGCTTGTAGGATGTTGGTGTTGCTACGGCTGCTACTACTTCTCCTACTGCTGATGTTGTAACGAAGGTTGCTGTTGCTGCATTGGTGACATGTGTTGCTGTGGTTGCTAGTGCTGCAACGGCGGTGGCTGCTACTGCTGCTGTTGCATTTGCATTTGCTAGTGCGGCTACTGCTGCTACTGCTATTGTTGCTACGGCTGCTGTTGCTGCTGCGATTGTTGTTTCTACTACAGGAGCAGCTGTTGCTGTTATTGCTGATGGCTGCAGCGTAGGTTGCTACTACTATAGGAGTTGTATTTGCTGTTGCCGCTACAGCAGCGGCTGCTGCTGTTGTTGTTTTTGTTGTTGCTCTTGTTGCAGCTGTTGTAGCTGCTATAGAGAGGGGGGGACCAGCGGGTCCTCCACCAGAGGAGAACCACTCCCCACTTTCAACAATGGTTCTCCCTGGTTTTCTTTTTCTTGTTTCTTTTGTTCAACTTGTTGCTGACATCAGTAGTGATGTCAGTAGTGACATCAACGGGGAGGTTGACGTCAACAGTGACGTTAACAGCGGCTGAAGTCACTATTGCGACTATGTGGCTGCGTGGCTGCATGGATGCGTGGCTGCATGGCCACGTGATTGCATGATTGCATAGCGGCGTGGCTGCATAGCAGTTGTGCGGCTGTGCGGCTACGTGGCTGCGTGGCCACGGGACCGCGTGGCCGCGTGGCTAAAAGGCTGCATGGCTGCGTGTTGGTGTTGCTGCGAGGCCGCGTGGCTGCATTGCTATGTGGCTGCGTGATTGCGTGGTTGCGTGGCTGCGTGGCCGCATGGTTGTGTGGATGTGTGGCTGTGCGGTTGCACGGCAGTGTGGCTGCATGACCGCGTGGCCGCATGGCTACGTGGTTGCGTGGCTGCATGACTACGTGGCCACGTGGCTGCGCGGCCGTGTGGCTGCGCGGTTGCATGGCGACGCGGATGTGTGCTGCATAGCTGTACAGCTCGCTAATAGTTGTTGCAGCGATTGCTACGCAGCTGTGGCAAGTGCTGCGCAGGAGTGGCTGCCATTGTGGCTGCTGCTACTACGCTACTATTGCTACTGCTGCTAGTGTTGAGGACACAGCTCTGTAGTGCGGTTCCGCACTGTGGTTGCCGCTCTTGTGGCTTTAGAGAAAAGGGAGGGTAGGGGGGAGAGGTCACCCCTCTCGTCTGTGGCGCCGTCATCGCGTGCGTCGGTGCAATCATGGCGTCACACGTCACGTTGCCGACCACAAGTCCGCTAACGCTACTGCCGTTGCAGAATCAGTGTGGCCAGAAAAGTTTTGGCTGCATTTCCATTGCGTTGGGAGCATTTTGATGATGCAACCCGATGTGGAAAACTCTGGAAGAAAAACATCCGGCAGAGTTTCCCTTGCACGTGCGAGTTTTTGGGATCGCAGGCGTAGTCTGGGACCTGTACGACTTGTTGCTGCTCAGATCTGCTTCTTCTGCTGCGCTTTGGCTCTGATACCAAGCTAGAAATCTAGACTAGAGTGGCATGTTGAGGATGTAGCATTGCTAGAGTAGGCATGGCACCACGCTCGTTGCTTTGCACTGCTGTCCCCTTTTGCTCCTCTGACTCTATGAGAGAGAAACTGCGTGTTGAGGAGTTAGCGCGAAAAAGGTAGTGGAAAGTGAAAAGAATTGATTAGCAACAAAGAATGAACACTAATGGGTGACCCCTTCAAGTTCTTACTCCCCTCAGCTCTGTAGAGCTTGTTACTCAACTTTCTGGCCAATCAGGAAAATGACCTATTTTTTGGCTGGCAAGGTTTTCTTGGTGAGCCCTGCCAGACGGCCGACAGCGCAAAACCCGGGCGTCGTCCGTTTTGCCTGGGCCATACCATAATACTGACGATGCAAACCTGGTGTCAGAAACCTTGCGTTCTCCTCTTTTGTCAAAAGTTCCAACCTCGCTTCGTGAAGTTCGAGCATTCGATGTCTTGACCTTGGTAGCTGTCAGTTTGCATGTAGCAATCTGATGGCTGACCGCGCAACGTGGTTCAAGGCTCGATGCGAGCCCTGAACTGTGCCATTTTCCCCACATTTTTTAACTTTGGCAAGGAAGCACACTGCAAGGACATCAATCAAACAAGCCAGGTTTTTAGGAGTAATCCTTACATCAACCTAATACTTATTTAGATGACACATGGGCGAATGAAAATGATTAGTTTGCATGGAAGTGAGATCCAGTATGGTTGGTTCAGCAAGCTTTTGTTTTCATGTTGCGGTGGTGCGACATGGGCTTCCTGTGTTGCTCAAGAATGGTCTTGCAAGGTTCTTGACACCAAGGAAGTCCTAACTGTTGATTCGTGTGGCTTTCCACTCGTCACGAGCGACGACCATGTTGATTACCCGTATATCCCGTATTGGTGGTATGGAGTAGCAGTACTGGAAAGCACGACAGCATGATCCCTGTTGCGGACCCAGCTGGCGCCAAAGCATCAACGAGTGGTGGCTCCACCCACCAGCAGCTGTCAGGCAACTGCCACGACATTCCGGGTGCTTGCCCGGGTGCTTTGTGGTTTTTCTGCAGATGCTAGGGTTTTCTCGGTGGACTGGCTCTCGAGCCCCATGTGCATGTTTTACATTGTCTGTGCACTGATCGATGCCAAACTTGTTGATGTGACCAGTCATAGCATCTGGCTCAAGATTTTGCATCTCTAGGTTCAGACGGTGTTGCGTTCAGATACTTGTGCACAGGTTTATGGCCAAAACAATGGTTTTTGGGCCGGTTTTAGGACAAACTGACACTGTCGCGTGCGTCACCCGTCGTGCGCTGCGATAGCTATTTATGCTGTTTACTTGTCAGTTGTCATCTCTCTCTACATGTGTTCATTTTATAGAAGCACATTTGACACTATTTGTGTCGCCTAGCCAAACCCTTGCTATTTTGCGTACGACCTACGTTGACACTACGAGCTGACTGAGCGCAGACGCCTACTCACTGACAAGCATGCTAGGAAGCTTCCTGGCAATCTCATTTTGGTATCAGAGCAAACGAGCTATAGCTCGTTGTGTTGTGCAGAAGAGACATAGAAGTTGTGTTGGAATGATGCTCCTCACAATGGCAGGAGTGACTCCAAAAAGGAACACCAAAAAGACAAGCCTTAGTGGCTTAGTGGTTAATGGTGTCCACCTCTAGAGGCAGGGGCCCGGGTTCAAGTCCCACAAGATGAAATTATGCCCTGCCTCAAGGGAGGTGGAAAATAGATGCCAGGAAGCTAGCTCAACCTCTAGAGTTCCTCTTTAAGTTTCTAGAAGGCCAGGTGAGGGTCCAGGAAGGTGGCACACCTTCTAGAAGGGGTGACTTGTCCTACAAGGCATCTAGAGGTGTCTTGGTCTTCTGGACACCTTCCCTCCTACTAGAAGCAAGCTGAGGAATCTAGGAAGGGGCAGAAGCTTCTAGAGGAGGGAAGGGATGCCTTCCTAGGTGGGAAAAGGACAGCCTACCAAGGAGCACTCTAGAAGCCATAGAATCTGCTAGGAAGCTCCAAATCTTGCATGCTTTGGTGTTCTGGAAAGCTTAGATCAGTGGCTATAAAATGCCACTGCTTATGAGCCTTGATCAAGTGTTAATTCCAATCCAATTGAGGCCAAAACTATTGCCTCACTCTCTGACCAGATTTTTCCATCCTTGGAACCAGTTGCCTCCACAGTTTCAGTCTCTCCAAAAACAGTTGGTGGTGTGAAACAGCCACTGCTAGGGACCCTCCAGGGTGCACACTCACCCTCAGGCCAACAAGTTGTAGCAATGATTGGCAGCAGCGGTAGCCACCCATAGTAGTAATAGCAGATCTTGGAAGAACCCACCACGAATCCATTGCAGCGAAGCGGTGGAGGCAGAGGAGGCAGCGACGGCAGCTACAAGCAACATACGCAATAGCAATCGCAACAGCAGCAGCAGCGGGAAGCACCTGCAGTAGCAGCGGCTACGGGCAACAGTCATAGTAATGGAAGTAGTAGGAGCCATTCTAGCAGCAGCGACGGAGGATAGCAGCCACACTAGCAGCCACAGCAGCAGGCGTAGTGGCGAGCAACTGCAGAAGTAGCGGCGGAGGGCAACAGCCTTAGCAGCAACCGCATCAGCAGCGGTGACTGCGAGCAACCGCTTGCAACGCGAAGCTACCTTACAACTTTGCACTACAAGCGAGCTCGCCCATGGACGAGCTTGTTTGACGAGCGAGCCCGCCCGACGAGCTCGATCGAGGCGTGGGTCGAGCTAGATAGCAATAAGAAAAAAGGAGGACAGGATGGGGTCCTCGAGTGGGGCACTCGAGAAAGATCCCAAGAAGGGGTACCCCACTAGCACCAACCGTTCGGTGAACAAAAAAAACAGGTTTTGGGATGTGGACTGCAGCAACAGTAAAGAGTTGGCCGTGGGTCACAGCCGTCGGTTGAGGAAAGTGCAGTAGAAGCAGCCGCAACCACAGCGGCACCAGCAGTGTTACAAGCTGCTACAAGTGTGGCAGGGACCACCATCATCGGTGTTGATGGCGACCATAGGTAGCAGCGACAGCAGCAATAACACTGAAGGCAACCTGAGTTCGCATGTTACTCTAGTCGCGCGATAACAGCATAGCAATCGCATAGGAGTCGTACAGCAGCGCACCACTAGCGTGGTGGTGGCTGCCCTCGTGACGGCGTTTGAGCACATTTGAGAGACTGTGCTTCGATCGCCCATCTCCCCTTGTGGTCTTGTGTCAGCGGGAGCAAGTGCCTTGTGCACTCACCCATGCCAAGCTCTGGAGATGAGCACACTGGCATAGTAGGGAGCGCAGCCGACACCGTGGTTTGCACCGGCTTTGTATGCGTGGCAGGTGCCGTGTCCATAGTGGCAGTTGCATTTGTGGCACTCGCCTCACACGTCTAACGGCTTTGCCTATTACTAATGTGGCCATTGGCACCATGGCTGGTGCCAGTGTCGCCAACGCCCTCCCGGGTGGCGACCGCCCTGGATACTGTCCCATCTTTCTTCTTCACCATTCGAATCAGAGACAATGTCAGCCGATACTGTGGCATCCCTCAGTGGAGCTATGGCGGTGTTGAAGGTAGAGCTCCAAGGTCTGGAGCGCATGGTGTAATAGCTCACAAACTACGTGGTATCTGAGCAAGCCGTTGCCATCATTTTGCTACAGACACCTCCATCTTCCTCCTCACCATCCTCACCTCCGTCAGTGTCATCGCCTGACGGTGCCCCGCCTTCCAACCTTAGCTCCACATCTCACGACCTGTGCTCTGTCCTGATGTCAGTTGGAGTCATCTCGACCTCTGACTCCTCCGCACTTGTGGTAGTCCCTTAAACTTGTACTCGTTGCCATCGCACTCCGCACACAAGGTAGCAAACGACACGTTTGGCTAGACGTGCCCAGGAGGTAGCGGCAGCAGTCGTAGTGGAAGATGTTACTATGGAGCCGACTCCCTCGTCCCCCATCGTACGCTTGGTGCAACACTCCTTCTCAGCTTCTACTGGTGTGTCGTTCAAGGGGGGGATGGAGTGTCCGTCGACGACCACCGGAGAGTACAAGAGGGATGTGACAGACGGTGTTGCACGATAGGGCATTCTCAGTAAGGAAGAGTCATCCAAGGAGTGGTGTGACGCAGAGTCAGAGGCGGACGAGTGGTCCGACACGGAGTTGGAGGCAGATATAGCGATGGAGATGGGGATAGAGACTACAGCCGACGCTGTAGTGACAGCGACCGGTGTGGTATGTCTGGCAGTAGCAGCAGACGAGGCAATAGCAATAGTGGCGGTGATAGCTAACGCACTTGGAGTAGATGTCCGGGTAGTGGGCGTGTCGATGGCCACTGAAGTCATGACAACAACAGCACTACCAGTCGTTGCTACAGATGGGACAACGGCAGTGGATGCCCTTGTTTGTGCAGACACCACGATGATCGTCACCCTTGCAGCAGCCGGTACGGCCTCCATAAGGGTAGAAAATCCTTCATCTATAGCATCAGTCATTGTAGGTACAGATGCAAGAGGTGCACTCGGAGAGGCAGGAGACGTCGAGGTTGCTAGCACGGCCACTATGGCCGGCTCTACTCCCATAGCTTTCTACGAAGGTGAAGTTGTCGAAGAGGACGCAGCTTGAGCAGTAGCTGATGCACTAGCAGCCAAGCTGGCTCTTGTGCTGGAGCGTTTACACTCTGTGCTTCGTGACTTGGAGGATACAGTGGCATATGCAGAGAGGCACCTGTAGGATCTTATGCTTGAGCTACATGTAGTGAGCCACGTTGGAGCACCGTAGTCACCGCGGATCATTGGATAGCGGAAGTAGACACCGAGTATGTGTACACACGCCTCGAGGCTACTTAGTGGACATTGCACTGTGTACTGTGGAGGCGGATTGCCTCCACACTTCACCGTCTCCTCCAACTTTCGGACTTGCGATGATAGTTGGAGGAGGCGATATGAGTGGATGCCTCATCAGCGGCGGCCTGTACTAGAGACTTTGTTACTGTGGTCAACACTGCTGACAACCGAGACGCACATGTGTCCATGGCATTTGATGAGCGTGCAACAGTAACCCTTACAGATGCACCTAAAGTGGATGATGTAGAGCGAGCTGCGGACCTCCGGCTCATGGCTGCCCTATGGGCTCCCGATGTACGGGATCATGATGATGGCAATGACATACGGGCTCCCGACGATGGCAATGATGCCATAGAGGCAGATCCACCGATGGATGCTGACATCCGGCCAGCAATCGACAGCTGAGTGACAGGTGTGTCAGCAGCACCTCCTACTGATGCAGACACTACAAATGCCGACGCGTTGTCTGGTGCCGCCGCCCTGCCAGCAGCTGGTGACCGGGCGACAGATTATCTGTAGCTGACCTACAGGAAGAGGCGGCGATGCTGCAGGAGGCTGTGGCTTGTACCGACGTGCACGCGATTGAGGTCCACTGCCAGGTTTGTTCCGTGACTGACCGTCTGCATGCCGCAGATGCAACCGGCCGCTTGGCAGCCGCAACAGAGCTCAACTTGCTGCACACGCATCTCAATGCTATGCACTCCGCGTGGCTATGTGAAACTCAACATTTGGCAGGCATACAACAGGTGATGCAGTTGGAGGAGGCTCTTAGCGCTGCACCAATAAGAGCAGCAGGTGACGACACTAGTGACGACTACGACAACGACGACGGCGATAGTGTCGACAATGTTCTTGGGTGAGGCTACGTGCGCATATGGCCTATCAACATTGGATTCACCCTTGCTGTGCTCCCTCCTCAAGGGGGATGTTGTGCACAACTATGAGTTTTGCCCGTGCTGTCGGGCTCTGCCACACAAGGGGAGTGTTAGCGTGTGTGCTTTTGCCCGACGCCTCCTTGTGCATAGCACATAGAGATACTACTGCTCCATGGTTTACATGGGTCGAGGTGGTGATGGTCGAGACCCGCATACTTGGTGAGTAGTACTGGTGTGACCTAGAGACACATTGCCTCCATGTGTTATGTATGCTCAATGCATGCAAGCAGGTGTGGTCGAGACCCGAACACCCGGAGACATGTTCGGGGGTCACGTGGAGATCTTGGAAGGAGATCTTACTCTGTACCCCTTGCATGATGTTTGGCACATGGATATGTGATTAGCTTCTTGCATGGTCGAGACCCGGACACTTGGTGGGTTGCACCACTGTCACGAGAAGACCTTGCAATGTGGTTGGTTTTACGAGCGATCGCTCTCTACCTCCACTCGGTCATCATTGTGGGAATGCCTGTGTGAGCGAGGGGGAGTGTTGGCTTGTGTGGCTTTCCACCCGTCATGAGCAACGACCATGTTGATTACCCGTGTATCCCGCACTGGTGGTATGGAGCAGCAGTACTTGAGAGCACGATGACATGATCCCTGTTGCGGACCCAACTGGCACTGGAGCATCGATGAGTAGTGGCTCCATCCACCACTAACTGCCAGAAAGCTGCCACGACGTCCCGTGCTTGCCGGGGTGCTTTGCGGTTTTTCTGCAAATGCTAGTGTTTTCTCGGTGGACTGGCTCTCAAACCCCATTTGCATGTTTTGCATTGTCTGTCCACCGATCGATGCCGGACTTGTGTGTTTGACCAGTTGTAGCATCCGGCTCAAGATTCTTCATCTCTAGGTTCAGACGGTGTTGTGTTTGGATACCTGTGCGCAGGTTCATGGCCAAAACAGTGGGTTTGGGCCTGTTTTAGGACAAACTGGCACTTTCGCGTTGTTACCCGTCGTACGCCGCGGCATCTATTTATGCTGTATGCTTGTCAGTTGTCATCTCTCTCTTTTGTTCATTCTATGGAAGCACATTTGACACTACTTGTGTTGCCTAGCCAAACCCTTGTTGTTTTGCGTCCAACCTGTGTTGACGTTGCAAGCTCACGGAGCGCTCACGCCTAGTCAATGGCAAGTGTGCTAGGAAGCTTCCTGGCTATCTCATTTCTAAGACGCAAAACCCATCGCTTCTAACCTCTCCGAATTCCTACTACAAAGAGCCCAAACCTTCCAGACCGGGAGAATCAACCAGGAACGCAACAAATGCAAAAACTCAAGCCAAAAGTAGAGCGAACGTAGTCATAGGCCTGGCTTATGAATCTGGTAAGGACGTGATCGAATTTCCCGAGCCAAGAATGTTGGTGGCAGCGAGTGCGAACAACCTTAAGGTTATGGTCCTGCTGTTGGTTATGGTTGTGAAAAAAACGCAAGTGCCCTCTTGTCTTCGTGCACACACACACACACACACACACACACACA
>SZWC01010208.1:26864-45173 GCA_023375785.1 Penium margaritaceum
ACACACACACACACACACACACACACACACACACACTCACTCACACACACACACACACACACACACACACACACACACACACACACACACACACACACACACCACCATACCACTGCAGGTGATTTATCTCGTCTGAGACTCTCTGGTGCAAACCGTGATGCAGCATGGAGCACACAGTGGTGATGACACCATCAAGTCACCAAGTTGTGGCCAGAGCATCAGCGTCACTCTCACGACGAGCCTTAGCCTAGTGATAATCCTGCGTGTCAAAATGGGGGAATGCACTTGTAGAAGTACATGCTTGTGATGTAACTGGGTTCCTACACACTTGCATGCTTTTAGCGTAGTGTACCGGGTTGCTGATCCCTCGGGACCACACGTCCGGTTTATACCGGCGTGTGAGAAACCGCATGGGGCTCGTTTGGTCCAGGGCCGGGTTCGACCCCTGGGTGGCGTCCGGGTCCCACGTTGAGTTGTTTGCGTGGGTGGCCTGGTCAACAAGCACTTACCACTTCGCTCTCTTGTTACTCATACACTTGTTACTCTTACATACTTCTTCATGTGCTTTTGCCCCCGATCTATGGTTTCTCCTGTTGCTTGCTACTTGCTTGCTTAGCAATCAAGGCTACCTACTGGTATCAGAGCAGGAGGGCATCTTCCTCCTTGCGACAGTCCTGAGACCTCATGAAACCACGTGAGCCACACACTCGTAACCGTGACAGGTAGAAGCAGCAGCAGAATTTGTTGCCACTGTAGTCTCTCGCATCGCACCTGTGGCTCACGGTGTGCCTCATTCCCGTGCACGGGTCACGCACATCTCCGCAGTTGTTCCCGGGCACCTCGCTGAGCTCTGGCCGCTGCATGCACAGTGGTGCGGTCAAGCAGCTGCAACGACCTTTGCTCCATTCTCCCATGAGTCGCGCGTGCACATTCTTTGAAGTGACTCACACCACACCCTACTCTGCGAGGTGTGGTTGTTTCTGGCGTCACCACCACTACGGCATCGTCCCCCCTCCGCCGTGCTTCAGCTTCCGCACGCACGACGGACGCACGTGACTGTCTCTCAACAGTCATGTGAGTGCCTTCTCCGCTGCACCACCCATTGCACCCGCAAACTGCATGGTGCCTCGGCATCGTGCACACAGCTGCCCCGTGCACCGGCACCTCTCGGCCTCCGTTCTCCTGCTACACACGTGGTGCCTTCTCCACTACACCACCCGTTGCACCCGCGATCTGCGTGGTGCTTAGGCCTCGTGCACACAGCTGCCCCGTGCACCGGCACCTCTCGGCCTCCGTTCTCCTGCTCCACACGTGGTGCCTTGCTGCGCGCACTACCCTTGCAGCAGCTGAGACATCTGTACCAGCAGGATCAACCGGAGCAGCTGAAAGTTTTCCTGTGCACCTCTCACCACCTCTGGCTGCCTCCCTGGCAGCCAAGCATTCGGCGCACTGGCGTCTCCGCCTGCAACCGAGCCTATCCCCAAATCTCCCACTGCCGCACATGAGCGAGCGCGCATCGACAAGGAGCTTGCGTATTACGAGGAGCGGGCGGAGAGGGAGGTGTGGTTGAGGGTTTGCCGCAGCAGCCCGGGCTACCACCCTGGCGAGGACTACGACCCCGCTGATTACTAAGAGTGGGTAGACGCAAAGGACTCGCAACCCACTGTCAATCAGCCGCCGATGACTCTCCGACGGTGCAGAACAAGCCAGCTACGGCGGCACTGCGTGATCATCGATCTCTTGACTCACCGGTAAGCCCACCTGTTTTCCATAGGACTCGCCAGCGACGCTGTCGAGCTGCTCCTTGCGGCACAACGCTGTTTTCTGCGGCAGCAGCATCAGGGGCACCTGCTTTACGCCGTGCCTCATCTTTGGCAGCGTCAGGTGCAGAGTCATTGTCTTCTCCAACCCCTGATATTCAGACTACCCTGCAGGCTGCGATTGTGTCCAGTGCTGCTGTTGCATCTACCTTTGCAGCCACTGCACGTGCTGCACGTGCACCAGCCAGCACTGCTGCTGGCAGAGCCATTGAGGCCTACACTATGACTGCAGTTGATCAGGGATATTTGGCGGATGCTGCTGTCAACGCAGTGGCATCAGCAGCAGCAGCAGCGGCCACAACGCTCTCCAGTGCCGTTGAGTCTACCCACACCTCCACAATCCAGGCATCATCTCTGTCCTCCTCTTTGTCTTCAGCCACTCATCACGTTCAGATGTTGATCTCGACCACTGCAGCCATCTCTGGTCTATCAGCTGCAGCGCTGACAGGAGTAGCCTGTCTCATCTTCTCCGCATCAGCTGCTGTTGATGTAAGTAGCCTCCTCAGCTGCAGCGGCTCTTCCACAGTCATCCTCATTCCGCCACCGTGCCTGGTGAGCCTGGCTTCTCTTGGTCTCTCTCTTTTCCTGCCGCTTCTGTATTGGCGTGTTTGTGCGTCCAGGTTGTTGCCTTGCAGCGAACTTCCACTGCACTCATCACACATCCCCCACGCCCACAGGGGCGAGGGAAACTCTGCCAAAATCTTCTCGGCAGAGTCACGCAACTGGCAATATGCCAGTTGACGATGACCAATACACAGCCTTTCAAGCTGAATTGCAGTGCGAGCGCAATGCACTACAGGCAGCACTCGCTGCTCAGCGCGTTGCTGAGGAGAAGCTGCGGGCTGAGCAGGCAGACCAAGAAACCTTCGCAGATCACATTGCTGGCTTGGTCATTAACCGCCTCCAACCCACACTACGTTGTAGTGTGGGTTGGAGGCGGTTAATGACAGTACACAGTCCGCCGGCATTGCTGCATCATTCTCGACCTCATCCGCTTCCGCATCTGCTGCTGCTGGCCCATCTTCCTCTGACTCTCTAATAGTCACCGCCGCCACCGACGCAGCTGCAGAAAAAGCGCTTGCCTCATCAGTGCAGCAAAAACCTGACTTTGACTCTAATCCACCTCACTTCACCTCCAATCTCACATTCCACTCTTGGGAGGTTTGTTTCAGCGCGTGGGCACAGGGGGAGCAGCTCTAGGAATACAACCATGAACTCAACCCCTCTGTTACTCCACCTTTTGTGCCAGTCGAATCTGAGTCTGCATGGGCTGTACGTGCCCTCATTCGCGCCAGACCCGACGATCTCACTGATGAGATTGGGTCCTATAATGCTGACACTCCACGCCGGACCCTTGCTGACCCGGTTGGTGCTTACGCATTGATCAAGCAGCGCACGACAGTGACTAGGCATGCAGCTCAGAGTGTCCTCACTGCCTAGTTCAACAAGCTCTCTATGGGTGCTGACAAGACTGCAGATGCTTACTGGGTAAATAGTCTGCGACTCCTCGGCAAGGCTGCCCCTGGCCAGCTCCCCGTTGTTCTCTCCATCGTCAATGGCCTCATCCCAGAACTTAGTGACATCTTCCGCGAGGTGAAGGCTACTGAGCTTGAACGTCTGGCTGCCATCCCTGTCCCAGCTGACGCACCTCTCGGCAATGGTGTATTGTGGGAGTTCACCTCCCAATGTCTGTCCGACTGGTGGAGCTCATTGCAGAACAAACGCATTCATTGCGCCGCAGTTGCAGCAGCTACTACTACACTCCCTTCTTCCTCCACCTCTTTGTCTCCTACATCATCCTCCACCACCACTTCCATCACAACTGCTACATCTCTTGCTTCCCAAGGGGGTGGTCACGGTGGGAGGGGTACTAAAGGTAAAGGTAGAGGGGGTGGCTCTGGCGGTGGTGGGCAAGGAAGAAGTGGCAAGGGTCGTAGCTCTGATAGCGCCGCCTCCAGCAATGTTACGTGCTGGAACTGCGGTGCCACCGGTCATGTAGCGCCCAAATGCCCGGAGCCACCTGATGATGCCCGCCTTGCCTCAGCCATGCGTGCACACTTGGCACGCTCCATAAGGTCTGGTGGTGGCTCTACGCGTTCCTCCACCTCCACAGGTTCAGGCGGTGGTTCTTCGTGTCCTTCCTCCTCCGCTCCTATATCTGCTGCCTACACAACCGCCCACTCTTCACCACTGTCGCCCGCACCCTGGGGTTGGCCCCCCGGATTTGGCAGCCCCATCTACTTCGGACCCCCATCCGGGTTCTACTCTCCTTCACCGTCGGCATCCTCCACCATCATCACCTCCGTGATCAGGGAGGTGAGAGTGGAAATTCGGTTCAGGGGGGATTTGCGTGTGCCGTTGATTTGTCTCTCCGTGGGTCGTCCTCTGGTCATGTTCATGGTTGTTCCCCAGTCGATGTCCCGTGGAATGACCAGTGGCAGTCTTACAGTCTTCCTCGTTGTCTTGCCGCCTGTGGTTAGCACCTTTCTCCTCGCTCTGCCATAGCTGCCGTGAGTCGTGACCCTGCTACTGTTTTCGTGACGGGTGGCTTCTGGATCCTTGATTCAGGGGCCACTCACCATATGACCTCTTGTTGTTCCTCGTTTGTTTTGCTGGGTCCCGTTGGCTCTGTTCGCTTCATTCGCACCAACTCTGGCCAGCTTCTACCTGTCCTGGGTGTCGGGGTTGTCCGCTTTGTTGGCCCTGGGGGGGAACTCTTTTTGCCTGACGTTTTGTACGTCCCTCAGTGAGTCCTCTCTCTCTCCCGTACAACACTTGACAACCAGGGCATGGACTTCTCCTCCAGCCATGGCATTGCCTCTGTCCTGCATCGCAGTACTGGTCGTGTTGTGCTACGTGGCACTTGATGTGATCACTTGTTCCGTGTACCATCATTTGCAGTGCATCCCTCCACGACCGCTCTCGTTCATGTGGCCTGCTCTCCCACTCCAGCACATGCACAGTTGCTCCATCACCGTCTCTGTCACATTCACACTGCTACCGTTGACAGTTTGCTTTGGGACACGCACGCTCATGGTCTTGACGCTGACACGTTCTCTGCCCCTTGCCCCACTGACTGTCTTGACTGTGCCCAGGGCAAGATGCATCGCTCCCCTTTTTCCACGTCAGAGTCCCGCACGTCTCACCCTCTTGACCTCCTGCATGCCGATGTCATGGGACCCCTTGCCCATAACGCACTCGGGGGGGTTGGTTGCTATGTCCTCTGTCTCACAGACAATTTTTCTCGCATGCGCTGGGTCTTTTCCCTTCGAAAAAAAAAGTGACGTTGTCCCACTTTAGAGTCCTGGCTGCTACAGGTCGAGCTGGCCTGTGGTCGCCGTCTGAAAGTCTTTTGCGGTGATCGTGGTGGAGAATTCATGGGTCCCACTGCTCTTTTCTCGACGTCTCGCAGAGTGTGTATGGAACCTTCCGCTCCCTACACACCCCAACAAAACGGCGTCTCTGAACGCTGGAACCGCATACTTGCCGATGGTGTCCGCACTCTCCTCAGTGAGTCCTCTCTCTCTCCCGTCTTCTCTTTCGAGGCAGTGTCCTACATGACCTAGGTGTGGAATCGTGTTCTCCACGGTCCCCTCCCCCGTCATGTCACGCCATTCAAACGTTGGTACGGCCGCCATGTTGACCTTCGTCTGGCTCATGTCTGGGGCTGTGTGGCTGCTGTCTGGTTGCCCAAAGACTTTCGCGATGGCAAGCTCAGCCCTCGCGCTCCTCTTTGCACGTTTCTTAGTGTTTCTGCCATGTCCAAAGCATGGCACGTCTGGGACCCTGACCGCTCTCGTGTCATTGAGTCGCGTGACGCACTCTTCTTCGAGGATATCTTCCCTCGTGACCTGTCTCATGTCCATCCTCCTTCCTCTCTCTCCTTGCTCCGTTGGCTTGGGGGGGGGTGTGTCTAGCGACTGCGCAAGGCCCTCTATGGACTCAAGCAGTCACCACGTTGTTGGAACATGGAGATCTCCTCGACCCTCGAGCAGGGAGGTTGCCGTCGCAACATGGTTGATCCGGCACTCTTCTTGAGTGCCCCCTCAGAGCCGTTTGTGGCCATACTTGTCTATGTCGATGACCTGCTCATTGTCTCGCCCAGTCCTGCAGTTGTCCAGTCGGTCAAGGACTTGCTGCAGTGTGCGTACAAGATGAAGGACCTAGGTCCAGCACAGGTGTTTCTGGGAATGGAGCTTGAGCGTGACCGTCAGCATCGCAATCTGCACGTGCACCAGGCTGCATACATCCGTACACTGGGGGAGCGCTTTGCCTCCCTGCTTGCTGACATCCCCACCACATCCACACCGATGACTCCAGCAGGCAAGCGCCTGCTGAAGTCACTCGATTCAACGCAGCTGGCGGAGTTTGTTGATGTTACAGACTACCTCAGTGTGGTCGGCTCCCTCATGTACCTCGCTACTACCACCCGGGCGGACGTGGCCTTCTTGGTCAACTTCCGGGCCTAGTTCTCCTAGCAGCCTCACCATAAGCATCTCGAGGCTGTACTTCGCGTGGTACGCTACGCGTTATCCACTGCACACGTGGGGCTCTGCTAGCGTGCCCAGCCTTCTGTGGTCGTGGACGGATACACAAACATCAATTTGGCGCATGACACGAACGCTCGCAGTCGCACTGGCTACATCTTTCTTGTCGGTGTTGGTTTTCGTGCATCTCTCATTGTACTCTGTTGTGTCCTCCCGGCTTGTGTGCATCGGCGTGCAAATGACTGACGGCAAGACTTGACGTTGCTGGAGTGTCGCTCGATGGAGCCGACGCACGCTGAGGCCCACTCACCCATCGCTGGAGCCTCCTCCCTCTGGCAATGCGCTCAGCTCCATCAGCAGGCCTCCTCGGTGGTCGGGCCGCCGGCAGTCACTACCACTGCGGATGCAATCTGCATGCACCTAGCTCTGTGTCTGGCTCTGGCATTGCATCTGCAGCATCATGCGATGCCTAGGATCCATATCTTCTGTTGTATGGCCTAGTTTGGCATCGTTGACTGTCCTAGGCACTGCCTGGGTTCGTGCAGCCATGACTTCTTGTAGCTATTTTCCTAGCTGATTCTCACCGCACGACTGCGTTTGCAGTGTCGGTTTTATGGTATGGTCCATTTTTTAGTCAAAACGGACGACGCCCGGGTCTTGGGCTGTCGGGCGTCTGGCAGGGCTCACCGAGAAAACCCTGCCTGCCAGAAAATAGGTCTAGCACTATTTTCTGATTGGCTGGTTAGCTGAGTAACAACTTGTACACTAGTGGGGGGGGGCCTAGAACTTGGAGTGGTTCCCTATTGTTGCTCATTCTTCATTGCTAATCAGTTACTTCCAGTTTTTAGCTGCTTTCTGGCGCTAACACTGGAGCGCGCACTCCTAAGTAACAAACCTAGAGCTTCCAGACTTAGTCTCTAGAGCAGCAGACTAAGGGGGCAGCAGACTTAGGCAACGAGCGTGGAATCCCGCACGCTGCATCGACAATGCATGCTCTCCCAACCTGCTGCCTAGGTTTCTAGCTTGGTATCAGAGCCAAAGCGTCGCAGCAGCAGCAGAAGACTGGCGTACATGTGCCAGACAACGCCGGTGGACCCCCATACGCGTTAGTGCAGGGAAAATGCTGTCGGATTTTTTCCGGCAGCATTGACCCGCCTGGTGGCGGCGTCAGATTTTTTCCAACGGCCACTGGGCCAGGGGAAATGCTGCCGAAATTTATTCGACAGCACTGACCCCCACACGTGACACGAGGAGGTGAGTGGCAGGCCGCGTCCAACACCTGTGGGCGACGACGCACGCGGCAACGTCACCCAGGTGCAGTTACTTGCACCAACACACAGCAGCAGCAGCTTGCAACAGCGGTACCCGCAGGCAACGGCAGCGAGCAATTGCAGCAGCAGCGAGCAGCAGCAGGCAGAAGCAGCAGCTTGCAGCAGCCTACAGCAGCAGCAGCCCGCAGCAGTAGCTCGCAGCAGCACCAGCTCGTAACAGCAGCAGTCCGCAACAGCAGCGAGCGGCAGCAGAGACAAGCAGTAGCTGCAGCAGCGTGCAACAGCAGCAGCAGGCTACAGAAGTCGTAGCAGCAAGCCGCAGCAGCAGCCAGCCGAAGTAGCTACTGTAGCGAGCAGCTGCCAGTAGCGGTTACGGCTGCCGCTCGCTGCCCGTAGTGAGCGAGCAGCGAGCAGCATCCCGCTGCTGCCAGCGAGCAGCAGCTCGCTGCCCGCTGCCAACGAGCAACAGCTCGCTGCACGCGAGCAGCACCCTGCTACTCGCAGCTGATAGCGGGCAGCTGCCCGTAGTGATAGACGAGGAAGAAAGAAGAAGAAGAAAAAAAGAGCAATATAAATCCCCCAGCCCACCTGCTTCACTGCCGCTGCTGCAGCAGCTGCCTTCGCTCCTGTAGCAGCCCTAGCAGCCGCAGCAGCCCACAGCAGCAGCAACTACTGCTGCAACTACAACCACAGCAGTAGCAGTAGTAGTAGCAACAGTAGCAGCGATAGTAGAAAAAACAGCAACAACAGCAGTAGCATCAGCAGTAGCAGCAGCAGCATCAGCAGTAGTAGCATCAGCACTAGTAGCATCAGCAGCAGGAGCAGCAACACCAACTGCAGCAGCAGCCATAGTAGCAACAGCTAACAGCAGTAGCAGCAGCAACAACAACAACAACAATAGCAGCTACAGTAGCGGCCCCAACAACCGCCACTACTGACGTCAGCATCCCGCTGCTGACGTCACTACTGATGTCATCAACCTTAAAAGAACCCAAAGAAAGGGGCAAGGGAAGGGGGACACAATCCTAAGGGTGGGCAGAACGTCCACCACCCTCAGCAAGGCGCCACTGCTGACATCAGCAATCCCAAAGAGAAAAACGAGAAACAAACAAAACAAAGGGCATCACACCATGGCTAGTAGCCCCACTGGGGAGGGGTCCTCCGCTGTTGGGGGGACCCCCATCCCCCCTTTCTTGCAGCGGCTGCTGCAGCAGCAGCAGCAGCAGCGGCAGCAGCAACAGCAGCAGCGGCAGCAGCAGCAGCAGGAAGAGCAGCAGTAACATCAGGAGAAGCAGGAGCAGCAGCAGCAACAGCAGCAGTAGGAGCAGCAGCAACAGCAGCAGTAGGAGCAGCAGCAGGAGCAGCAGTAACAACGGAAGTAGCAACAGCAGCTGCAGCAACAGGAGGAGCAGTGGCGCCAGCAACCCTCTAACGTCATTGGCGATAACCTTGACCCCCTCTCTGCTCTTCAGCAACAGCTCACCTCCCTGACACAACAGCTTACGTCACTGCAACCGTTAGTTTCCCAGTCTGCCCCATGCGCCTCCGTCCTTCCCCACTCCAGGGCGTGCCAGCCCAGCAGTGTCTACTGCCACGCAATACCTGGTGCAACAGATTACTCTGCGCCAGTAACAGACAGTGACCTCCGTCCTTGGCCCCACTCTGGGTGCCGGCCGCAGGCAAAAGGACTTTGAGACGCCGCCACCGCCGCTTCACGCCGGTGAGCAGTTCCGGTGCTGGGAGCTCAGCTTCCGCATCTGGGCGCAGGGTGAGGGCCTGTGGGCATACTACACCCTGCCGTATGACGCCACCCTGGCCGACCAGCTGTATGACGGTGGTCGTGCCGTCCGGGCTCTCGTCCCTGTCGCCCCTCCGGCTTCCCACCTCGCCCTCGAGCCTTTCTTAGGCGACTTCACCGCTGGCGCCACCCCAAACCTTGCAGCCGCGTGGCATGTTCTCATTCGTCCCCATTGCCTGTCCAGCAACGCTGAGACTAGCCACCTACTGCGGGAGTTCAACTCCCAGCACATGGGGGAGACCAAGACGGTCACTTCCTACTGGCAGCGGCGGACATCCTTTGTCGCCTCGGGAAATCTGCCTCACCCGCTTTGGCCGCGCTCCTCACCATCAAGCGCGGTGCCACCGAAGTGTACTCGGACGTCTTCGTCCACTACCCTCACGACATTCTCTCTACCATGGCGGCCCAGGGAACCCTCTTGCCCTGGGCATACGAGCTCTTCCTGCGCATTGAGGAAGCTCGTCTGGAGTCCCGACTCCAGCGCACGGAGGTCGTCGCCTCCCCTGCCGTCGCCTTCCTTGCTGTCGCCTCCGTGGCCGTTGCCTCGTCCGCCGCAGCTACCTCATCATTGTCGGGGAAGAAGAAGCGTCGGCCTAAGAAAGGCAAAGGTCAGTAGCAGCAGTAGCAGCAGTCGTCGACCGGGTCCAGCGCTGGCAGCTCGGTCTACCACAACTGTGGCAAGTCCGGGCACGGGTGGTACACGTGCCCTCTACCGACGGATGACGCGCGCGTCATCGCCACCATGCGTCGCCAGCGTGAGCGCCGTCTCACCTCTGCCACCGTGACTTTTGCCGGCTCTGACACCTCCGCCTCATCCAACAGCTCCACAACTCCCGTTCATTCACCGGTCGCACCGACACCACCGCCGCAGCCGTCGGCGCCGGCGCAGTCCTCCTTCTACCCGGGCTCCGGCGCCATCACCCCGCAGTCCGTCTACACTCCCGGGCCATCCTTCCGCGAGTGCCAGCTGGAGCAGTTCATCGCGCTCCATCTTGGCCCCCCTCGCCCTCCTCCCCAGGGAAGTGCGAGTTACATCACTTCCCGCTCCCCTGTCCAGCCCTGACTGAGACTGAGACTGAGCGACAGTCATGCCCTGTTTCTTCGTCTCTCTTGTCGTCTCTCATGGTCTCCGCTACCCTGTCCCAGGACGACGTTGCTTGGCTTGACGATTTTCAGTCTTGATTCGTACCTCCTTCTACCGCGTCCGCGTCCCTTGCTTGCTGCCATGTGACCGTTAGTGATCTTGCGACCACGGTCCAGGACCTTGCTGAGACTTGGATCATCGACTCTGGGGCCACGCATCACATGACGGCCTATCGTGAGGCCTTTCGTATGCTCGGTCCTGTAGACGATGTTTCCGGTGTCTGGAAAGGCTCTGGCCAGGTGTTGCCTGTCCGTGGTGTTGGCGTCGTTTGTTTCCGTGGTCTCTTTGGTGACGTCTTTCTGACCGATGTCCTCTTCGTCCCTGGTCTTGAGCTCAACCTCCTTTTCGTCACTGCCCTTGACCGCATGAGCATGGATGTTGTGCACTCGCGCGGTGTTGGCACTATGTCGTTGCGTTCGTCTGGTCTTGTCGTACTACACGTCACCGCCTATGGCAACCTGTGGCATGTACCTTGTCTGTCTTCCTCTCCTTCCGTCTCCTCCCCGTCAGCCGCCACAGGCCATGTGTTTGTTACCAGCACGTTTTCCCCTCAGCACACTCGCTTCCTGCACCGCCGTCTTTGCCACATCCACTGTGCCGGCGTAGACAGCATGTTGCCCACCCAGCTGGCCAAGGGCCTTGACCCGGAGACTTTTCCACTCCTTTGCCCAACTGAGTGCATTGACTACGCTCAGGGGAAGATGCACCGTTCCACGTATCCCTTGTCTTCCTCTTGTGCGTTTGCCGCCCTCGACCTTGTCCATTCGGACGTCATGGGTCCTCTCCCTACCGAGTCCATCGGCGAGCATGGTCGCTACGTCCTCACCCTCACGGACGACTATTCTCGCTACCGCTTGGTCTTCTGCCTTTGGTAGAAGAGCGATGTCGCCCACGCCATCCATGACTGCCTTGTCCTTGCGGAGTGCGATTGTGGCCGCTCTCTCCGCCGCTTTTGCTCTTATCGCAGCGGTGAGTACCTGGGTGAAGCCACGACCTTTCTCGCCTCTTGCGGAATTCGCCATGAAACGTCCGCGCCTCAACAACCCGCCCAGAATGGTGTCTCCGAACAGTGGAACCGCACTATGGCCGACACCGTCCGCACCATGCGGGTCAAGTCTGGTCTCTCCACTGGCTTCTATTTTGAAGCCATGGCCTACATGACCTGGGTTTATAACCGGATTCCCCATGGTCCCCTTCCCCGCCGGTCCACACCGTACCAGCATTGGTGCGGTCAGCGAGCTGACCTTCGCCCGGCTCGCGTCTAGGGCTGCGTGGCCATTGTGTGGCTGCCCGTCCCGCAACAGGGCGACAAGCTCGCCCCTCGCAGATGCCCCTGCACCTTCCTCGGTGTCTCTCGTCAGTCCAAGGCCTGGCGCTTCTGGGATCCCTCCCGGCACTGCATCGTTGAGTCCCGGGACGCCTTCTTCTTCGAGGACCTGTTTCCTCACGACCTCATTCGCTCCGACTCATCCGTGTCTATCCCGTCGCATGGGGGAGTGGTGAGTCCATCCTCCGTCCTTCCGCTTCCGGATGACACGTCCCTCAGTCCCTCCAAGCCGGCAGCCCCAGTCACGTCCGCTGGTCCCTCCGGGCCGGCACCCCCAGTCGCGTCCACTGGTCCCTCCGGGCCGGCACCCCTAGTCGCGTCCGCTGGTCCCTCCGGGCCGGCACCCCCAGTCGCGTCCGCTAGTCCCTCCGGGCCGACATCTCCAGCCGCGTCCGCAGGTCCCTCCGGGCCGGCACCCCCAGTCGCGTCCGCTGGTCCCTCCGGGCCGGCACCCCCAGTCGCGTCCGCTGGTCCCTCCGGGTCAGCAGTCCCAGTCGCGCCCGCTGGTCCCTCCGGGCCGGCAACCCCAGTCGCATCCGCTGGTCCCTCCGTGCTAGCACCCCCAGTCGCGTCCGCTGGTCCCTCCGGGCCAGTAGCCCCAGTCGCGCCCGCTGGTCCCTCCGGGCCGGCAACCCCAGTCGCATCCGCTGGTCCCTTTGGGCCAGCAGACCCAGTCGCGTCCGCTGGTCCCTCCGGGCCAGCAACCCGGTCTGCCTCCATCAGCCCGACGGACTCAGCGCCGTTACCTGCCCTGCCACGCTACACGCGGGGCCCAGGCGACAGCCTCCTACCCAGACCGTCCGTTAGCGTGCAGACCGTCCCTCCGCGCTCTGTGGCGCCTCGACCCCCCGTGGCTCCACGTGTCTCCTCCGCTCCCACGGTCGTGAGTGGGGACCCTGGCACGAAGGCCCTCGGCGTGACCACCTCGGCCATCACTGCAGACCTCCACCTGGGCTCAGCACTAGGCTACGCCATGCTTCACCATGAGCATCGATGCGCTGTTTTGGCTGCACTCGCGCGCATCCCACCTGGGGCACGAGATGCACACGCTCTCTCAGTCCGCTCCACAACACGCCTTGAGGACCCAGACACCCTATGCGAGGCACGAGCCTCTCCTGAGGCCGCACACTGGGACGGTACCTGCGCCGATGAGCTCGCAGCTATCCGACAGCACCACGTGTATGACCTCGTCAACCTTCCCCCAGGACAGAAGGTCATCGGCGCCAAGTGGGTCTTTCGGTGCAAGTGGAAGCCCGACGGGTCCTTGGACAAGTACAAGGCCCGCCTTACAGCCAAGGGGTTTGCACATATTCCTGGGGTCGATTATGACCAGATCTTCGCCCCAGTTGGCCGGCTCTCCACTAGCCGGGCACTCTTCAGTCTGGTCGCCCAACATGGGTGGGAGCTGCACCAGATGGATGTGAACAACGCTTTTATCCATGGTTCACTGGAGGGTGAGGAGCTCTTCATGGTGCAGCCCCCAGGCTTCGACGATGGCACTGGGAGAGTCTGGCGACTGCACAAGGCCCTATATGGCCTGAAGCAGTCACCTCGGTGCTAGAACCAAGAGATTACCAGCATGCTCCTTCGTGGCGGGCTCCAGCGCAGCATCGCTGACCCCGTACTATTTGTCAATCTGCGAAGCCAGAATTTTGCCGTTGTTCTGGTGTACGTCGATGATCTACTCATTGCGTCGTCAAACACGGCTGCCATCCAGTGTGTCAAGGATCATATGCACGCCGCCTACCAGATGAAAGACCTTGGGTCTGCCAGGGTCTTCCTGGGCATGGAACTCGAGCATGATCGCTCCCAGGGAGTCCTGCACATCCACCAAGCCGCCTATGTGCAGACGCTGTCCACCCGCTTTGTGGAGGACCTGCCACTCGTGCCGAGCGCATCCTCACCCATGTCACCCGATGGCCAACCAAAGCTAAAAAGTCCTGACCCAGCCGTTGTGGGGGAGCCAGTTGACGTGACCACGTACCTGCGAGTCATCGGGTCACTGATGTTCCTGGCGACGACGACGCGCCTAGACATCGCGTTCACCGTCAACCTCCTGGCCCAGTGCTCTCAGGAGCCGCGTCACCTCCACTACGAGGCCGCGATCTGAGTACTGCGCTATGTTGTCTGGACTCCTCGGCGAGGTCTCATGTTCCGCCGTCAACCATTTGTGGTCGCGGTGGGCTACACCGATAGTGACTGGGCTGGTAGTATGGACTGCAAGAGTTGCACAGGCTGGATCTTTCTGATTGGCAGCACTGCTTTATCCTGGCGCACTGGCAAGCAGGGATGCATTGCACGCAATACTGCTGAGGCTGAGTACGTTGCTCTTGGCTCAGGCGCGTGTGAGAGTGTGTGGTTGTGTCGTCTGTTGTCCGAGCTGCGCCAGTCCGTCGCATCCATCACGTTGCACTATGACAATGAGAGTGCCATGGCCATCACCGACAATGACGGCTTGCATCACACACGCACAAAACACATCAATGTTGAGTATCACTATGTGCGTTCATTGTTGCATGATGACAGCGTCAGCATCGTGTGGGTTGAGACAGCACGGCAGTTGGCTGACTTCTTGACCAAGACACTGCAGCGCGACTCGTTCAAGAAGGTTCTGAGTTCAGTTGGCATGCGTCTGTGATTGACTCTCTCTGTCCTTGCTTGCGTCTCGGCTTGGCCTGCGGGAGTCTGGTCGTTGACGGTGTCTCTGCCCGCACATGTGCACTACGCCTATGAGTCATGGGGGAGTGTTGGTGTTCGTGCATCTCTCATTGTACTCTGTTGTGTCCTCCCGGCTTGTGTACATCGACGTGCAGATGACTGACGGCGAGACTTGACGCCGTTGGAGTGTCGCTTGGTGGAGCCGACGCATGCTGAGGCCCACACACCCATCGCTAGAGCCTCCTCCCTCTGGCAATGCGCTCAGCTCCATCGGCAGGCCTCCTCGGTGGTCGGGCCGCCGGCAGTCACTGCAACTGTGGATGCAATCTGCATGCACCTAGTGCTGTGTCTGGCTGTGGCATTGCGTCTGCAGCATCATGCGATGCCTAGGATCCATATCTTCTGTTGTATGGCCCTGTTTGGCATCGTTGACTGTCGTAGGCACTGACTGGGTTCGTGCAGCCATAACTTCTTGTAGCTATTTTTCCAGCTAATTCTGACCGCACGACTGCGTTTGCAGCGTTGGTATAATGGTATGGTCCGGTTTTCAGGCAAAACGGACGACGCCCGGGTCTTGGGCTGTCGGGCGTCTGGCAGGGCTCACCGAGAAAACCCTGCCTGCCAGAAAATAGGTCTAGCACTTTTCTCTGATTGGCTGGTTAGCTGAGTAACAACTTGTACACTAGTTGGGGGTGAGGGGGCTAGAACTTGGAGGGGTTCCCCATTGTTGCTCATTCTTCATTGCTAATCAGTTACTTCCAGTTTTCAGCTGCTTTCTGGCGCTAACATTGGCGCGCGCACTTCTGAGTAACAAGCACAGAGCTTCCAGACTTAGTCTCTAGAGCAGCAGATTGAGGGAGCAGCAGACTTAGGCAACGAGCGTGGAAGCCCGCACGCTGCATCGACAACGCATGCTGCCCCAACCTGCTCCCTAGGTTTCTAGCTGTCGGTGAGACTATTGTCTCTTGGAAGAGTGGAAAACAGGGTTGTGTTGCTTGAAGCTCCAGTGAGGCCGAGTATGTGGCACTCAGTGCAGGTACGTGTGAGAGTGTGTGGCTGTCCCGCCTATTGCAACAATGCGTGTCCCGATTCGTTGCATCACTCTGCGCTGTGACAACCAAAGTACAAAGGCAATTGCCGAGCACGATGGCATGCATCATTCTCGTACAAAGCACATCAACATTGAGCATCATTTTGTGCGTGAACGCATTGCTGCTGGAGAGGTTCAGGTTGTCTGGGTCGATACTCGTCAACAGCGTGCAGACTTCCTCACTAAACCTCTCAGCAAAGGCATGTTCAAAGCGGCTGTGCATGCTGTTGGCTTGCTGCGCCCTCGTGATGTCCCAGGTTGACGCGAGTCCTTTGTTCCTCACTTTTATGTGATGTGTTCCTTTATTTCACGTGTGTGTGGGTTGTTCGTCTGTGGTTCATGGAGGAGTGTTGGTTATGGTTGTGACACACGCAAGTGCCCTCTTGTCTCCGTGCACACACACACCACCATACCACTACAGGTGATTAATCTCGACTGAGGCTCTCTGGTGCAAATCGTGACGCAGCATGGAGCACACAGTGGTGATGACACCATCAAGTCACCAAGTCATGGCCAGAGCATCAGCGTCACCCTCACGACGAGCCTTAGCCTAGTGATAATCCTGCGTGTCAAAATGGGGGAATACATTTGTAGAAGTACATGCTTGTGATGTAACTGGGTTCCTACACACTTGCATGCTTTTACCGTAGTGTACCGGGTTGCTGATCCCTCGGGACCACACGTCCGGTTTATACCGACGTGTGAGAAACTGCCTGGAGCTTGTTTGCTCCAGGGCCGGGTTCAATCCATGAGTGGCGTCTGGGCACCACGTCGAGTTGTTCGCGTGGGTAGCCCAGTCAACTGGTACTTACCACTTCGCTCTCTTGTTACTCACACACTTGTTGACTGGGCTACCCACGCGGCAACAACTCTTGTTCACTCCTGTTAGCTCATGTTTGCTCATGCTCATTCAGGACGGTGGCAACACTGGGGATGCCGTAAGCACAGTGCCATGTACACAGTTTGCGCGTCGAGTGCCACCGTCCACAACAGCCTCTAGCATTCACAACATTCAAGGGCTTGACAGACCTGTTTGGACTCGTGCCGGCTCAAATGCAAGGCACGGTGCAGCCGCCAATCGCTCGTGCAGCAGGACAAGCACCGGGGCAGAAGGCCACGCACTAGAGCAGCAGGACAGGCAGCCCAGAAGTCCCCAACACACATCCGTCACTGCACGCGCTGGTTCAGCTGCTGGCGCAGCTCCAGCGACAGCTGGGCGAGGCTTTCGACGCCGAGCGAACGCTCCGACGGCAGATGCCGGCAGCGGCTCAGGTCGCACTCAAACACCGCCGGGCCCATGCCGGCCTGCGCTCCCGCGTCCCCCCATGCGAACTGCTCCACCTCGCGGTGCATAGCAGGCGGCTGCTGCCGCCATTCCTGCTGCCGCCGCTGCCTCTGTTGCCTCTGTTCCAGCAACATCGTCTCCTGCTGCTCCCGCTCCAGCTGGCTCTCCCGCATCAGCCGCTCTCGAATGCCCTCCTCTGCGACCGTCACGTGTTGGAGGGTGACGCAGTTGGAGGCAGCCAGCAGCCTCAGCCTGGCCGAGTTCGGGGCACTCACGCGGGTCATCTCCTGGCACCCGCGCACGTCCAGCACCTCCAGGCTGTCCGAGGCGACCGCCACGGGGGACACCCCCGAGGCTCCGTTGGCGACGAGGATTCGGAGCCTTGGGTTCAGCACGCGCAGCCGTCGGAGCCACATGCACGCCGACAGGTTGAGCTCCTCCAGGGCGATGGTCTCCGCCAGGACGATGTCGAGCTCCCGCTGCGAGAACCCCGAGCAGTGCGACAGGTCCAGGTGCCTCAGCCGCTTCAACCCCCCGCCCTCTCCGCTGGTGCTGGCGGCAGCGGCGGCAGCAGCGGCGGCAGCGGCGGCAGCGGCACTGGGGAGGGTGGCGGCGGCAGCGTCCGCGGCGGCGGCCCTGGCGCGGGCGGCGGTGGCATGCCATCCACCATCGAGCGCCCTAGGATAGATCCTCTCATTCCACTCAGAAGTGCGCCTGTCGTTCCAGGGGTCGTTCCTGTCCCCGCCCTCGTCCACGGGCGCCACCCTCCCCTCCCACTTGATCCAGCGCACGCCGCAGTGGGACAGGTTGAGGTGCTCGAGGCCCGGGCAGCGGAGCACGAGGCCGTGCAGCAGCCGGCAGCCAGAGAGGTTGAGGGTGCGCAGCGTGGGCACGGCGAGGTTCACGGTCTCAAGCGCCGCACAGCCCGAGAGCGAGAGCTCGTGCAGCGGCGTGCCTCGAAGGGCGGGCAGGGTGAGGTTGAAGACGAGGAGGCTTGGGAGCTGGTTGGCGCGCAGGGTGGTGAGCGAGGGGCAGCCGCGCTGCGGCAGCTTGAGGCCGGACTGGGTGAGGAGGGTGCAGCGCGACACGTCGAGGTACTCAAGCGTGCGGGCGGCCAGCTGGCCCGGATGGCCGCCGCCGCTGCAGCTGCCGCTGCTGTTGCCTGCCCCTGCATCGTCGCCACCGTTGGCAAATGGGCCACCGCTGCCGCGTGCGACGAAGTGCCCTCCTGTGAGCACGGCCTGAAGGGACTCGTTGGACACGGCGGCAGTGCAGCCAGCGAGAGAGAGCCATCGCAGCCCTGTGTGGGGCGCGTCGGGCTCTACTCTGCTACTCGCTCCCGCAGAGACGTGCTTGGGCTCTGTACCAACAGATGTAGCACAGGAAGACGAGGAAAAAGAGGAAGACAAGGACGAGGAGGTAGAGGACG
>SZWC01010209.1:36110-56570 GCA_023375785.1 Penium margaritaceum
TTGTTTTTGCTATTGTGACGGACCCTTGCCTTTCTTGTTTCGGCTTTTCTTCTTCTTCCCTAAAGACAATAAGGTAGCTGTGGTGAGGGAAGCGACGGCCACGGAGGCGACGGCAGGGGATGCGACGGCAGGGGATGCAAGAGCCTCTATGCGTTGGAGCTAGGACCCCAAACGAGCTTCGTCAATGCGGAGGAAGAGCTTGTATGCCCAAGGCATGAGGGTGCCCTGGGCGGCCATGGTGGAGAGGACGTCCTGGGGATAGTGCACAAAGATGTCCGCATAGGCACTGGTGGCACCGCGCTTGATGGTGAGGAGCGCGGCCAGAGGGGGTGGGACAGATCTACCGAGACAACAAAGGATATCCTCCGCCCACTACGAGTAGGTTGTGACCATCTCGGTCTCCCCCATGTGCAGGGAGTTGAACTCCCGGAGCAGACGGCTGGTCTCAACGTCGCTGGATAGGCGATGGGACCAGGTGAGGACGTGCCACGCGGCTGCAGGTTCTGGGGTAGTGCCAACGGTGAATTCGCCGAGGAAAGGCTCTAGGGCCAGGCGGGAAGCCGGAGGGGCGACTGGGACTAGGGCACGGACGACGCGACCAGCGTCATACAACTGATCGGCCTGGGTTGGGTCATAAGGGAGGGTGTAGTATGCCCACAGGCCCTCACCTTGCGCCCAAATCTAGAAGCTGAGCTCCCAGCTCCGGAACTGCTAGCCGGCCTGAAGCGGCGGCAGCGGCGTCTCAAAGTCCTTCTGCCTGTGGCTGGCGTCCAGAGTGGGACCAAGGACGGAGGTCACTGTCTGCAGCTAGTGCTAAGTTTGTTGCTATGCCAGGTAGTGTGTGGCAGCAGAAACAGGTGGGCTGGCGTGCCCTGGAGGGATGAATGATGGCGGCACACTGGTGGCAATCTAGGAGGCTAATGGCAGCAACGCTGTAAGCTGCTGCGTCAAAGCAGCGAGCTATTGCTGAAGAGCAGCAAGGGGGTCTAGGTTGCCGTCAACGACACCAGTGGGATGTTGTTGTTGCTGCTACTACTACTACTACTACTACTGCTGCTGCTGCTACCGCTGATGCTGTTGTTGCTGCTGTTGCTACTGCTACTACTGTTGCTGATGTTGCTACTGTTGCTGCTGTTGCTGCAGCTGCTATTGCAGTCCCTGCAAGAAAGGGGGGCTGGGGGTCCCCCCAATAGAGGAGGACCCCTCCCCACCGAGGCTACCAACCATGGTTTGGTGCCCCTTGCTTGTTTTTTTTTTCTTTGTGTTGCTGATGCCAGCAGTGGCTTGGGTCGGGCGTTCTACCCACCTTTTGGTTGTCTTCCCCCTTCCCTTTCCCCCTTTTTGTTGACGACATCAGTAGCGGGATGCTGACGTCAGTATCGTCGGTTGTTGGGGCAGCTGCTATGGCTGCTTTTGCCGCTATAGCTGCTGCTACTGCAATTGCTGTAGCTACTGCTAGTGTTGCTCCTGCTGCTGCTACAGCTGTTGGTGCTGCTACCGCTACTGTTGCTACTACTGATGCAGGTGTTGTTGCTGCTTCTCCTACTACTGCTGTTGCTGCTACTATTTTTGCAGCTGCTGCTACTGTTGCTGCGGCTGTGGCTGCGGTTGCTACTGCTGCTCCTGCGGCTGCAGTTGTAGCAGAAACTTCTGCTGCTACGGGCTGCTACGGTTGTTGTGGCTGCTACAACAGCTAAGGTAGCTGCTATAGCTTCGGCAGAGAGGCAAATGGGGTGGGGGATTCATTTTCCTTCTCATTTCTTTTTCCTTTTTTTTTGTCTGTCATAGCGGGCAGCTGCCTGCTGTTTGCTGCGAGCAGCGGGCCGCTGCTTGCTGGCAGCAGCAAGCTGCCGCTCGCTGGCAGAAGTGGGCTATTTCTTGCTGCTCGCTCGCTGTGGGCTACGAGCAGCAGCAGCCGTTGCTGGCTGCCGCCAGTAGCTGCTCACTACTGCTGCTATTGTAGCTGGCTGCTACTGCGGCTCACTGTTGCAGCTGCTACAGCTTGCTATTGCTCCTACACGCTGCTACAGCTACTGCTTGCTCGAGCTGCTGGCTTGCTGCTGCTACAAGCTGCTGTTGCGGGCTGTTGTTGCGAGTTGCTGCTGCGGGCTACTGCTGCTGTGGGCTGCTGGGAGCTGCTACTTCTGCCTGCTGCTACTGCTGCACACAGTTGCTGCTACCACTACTCGCTACCGTTGCCTGCGGCTGTCTCTCCTGAAGGTTGTGGCTGCTGCGTGATGGTGCCAGTCATTGCACCTGGGTGACGTTGCAGCATGCATCGTCGCCCGCAGGTGTCGGACGTGGGTTGCCGCTCACCTCCTCGCGTCACGCGTGGGGGTCAGTGCTGCCAATTTTTTTTTGGCGGCATTTCCCCTGGCCCTGTGGCCGTGGGAGAAAAGCCTGACGTTGCCACCAGGTGGGTCAATGGTGTCGGAAAAAATCTGGCAGCATTTCCCCTGCAATGGCGCGTATGGAGGTTTGCCGGCGTTGTCTTGCACCTGCATGCGAGTCTTCTCCTCCTGTTGCTACGTTCTGGCTCTGATACCAAGCTTGAAAACCTAGGCAGCAGGTTGGGGCAGCAGCGTTGTTGATGCAGCGTGCGGGCTTCCACGCTCGTTGCTTAAGTCTGCTACCCCCTCAGTCTACTACTCTAGAGTCTAAATCTGGAAGCTCTAGGTTTGTTACTCAGAAAAACGCGTGCCAGTGTTAGCGCCAGAAAGCAGCTGAAAGCTGAAAGTGATTGATTAGGAATGAAGAATGAGCAACAATGGGAGACCTCTCCAAGTTTTAGCTTCCGCCCACTAGTGTAGAACTTGTTACTCAGCTAACCAGCCAATCAGAAAATAGTCCTAGACCTATTTTCTGGCTGGCAGGGTTTTCTCGGTGAGCCCTGCCAGACGCCCGACAGCCCAAAACCCGGGCGTCGTCCGTTTTGCCTGAAAACTAGACCAAACCATAATCCTGATGCTGCAAACGCAGTCGTGCGGTCAGAATCAGCTAGAAAAAAAGCAGCAAAGAGTTATGGCTGCCCAAACCCGGGCAGTGCCTACGACAGTCAGTGACGCCAAACAGGGCCACACAGCAGGAGACATGGACCCTAGGCACAGCATGACGCTGCATACGCAATGCCACAACCAGAAACAGAGCTGAGTGCATGGAAACAACATCTGCAGTGGCAGTGACCGCCGGCGGCCGGACCGCCGAGGAGGCCTGCTGATGGAGCTGAGCGCATCACCGGAGGTAGGAGGCTCTAGTGAACAGTGCGTGGGCCTCAGCGCGCGTCGGCTCCACCGAGCAATACTCCAGCAGTGTCGAGTCTCGCCGTCAGTCATCTGCACGCCGATGTACACAAGCCTAGAGGACTCAAGAGAGTACAATGAGAGATGCGCGAGAACCAACACTTGCAGATGTCAAGGACAGGGAGGATCACCATGTTGTTGGAAAGTAGAAGCCGAGCTAAGGAGTGTTGTGATGTGAGTTTTCCTTGTCTTTTTGTACGCCTTACTGTAACCACTTGGCCGTGTCCATGCCTGTGCAGATCCCTGATGCGGACTCAGTCGACGCCGGAGCACCGACGAGTGGTGGCTCCACCCACCACATCGTTGGTGCTTGCCAAGGTGCTCTGCGGTTTTTCTACACACGCTAGATTTTTCCCGGTGGACTAGCTCTCGAGCCCGATTTGCATGTTTTGCATTGTCTGTCCATTGATTGATGCCAGACTTGTGCGTGTGATTAGTCCTAGCGTCTAGCTCAAGATTCTGGATCTCTAGGTTCAGAAGGTGTTGCGTTTGGATACATGTGCACAGAGTTACATCCAAAACAATGCTTTTGGGCCGGTTTTAGGACCAGCCGACACTATTGCGTGCGTCACCCAATGTATGCCGCCGCAGCTGTTTATGTTGTGTGCTTGTTAGTTGTCATCTCTCTCTGCATTATTAAGCTGTTGGAGCTTATGAGACTTTGCGCGTCTCCCTAGCTCAACGCTTGTTGTTTCTTGCATCTACTTGCTTGCTAGTGCGCTAGTTGAGTAGACATGTCGCCACATCAGCTGCAGCAAGGTTAGGAAGCTTCCCAGTAGTTTCTCATGATATCAAAACAGCGAGACCTCTCTCGCTGAGCTGCGCCGCAGAGACACAACACTGGTAGCAGCGGTGAGAATCACCGCCGCCGCCATATCATAGGACCCGTCGCAGTCGTTTTCAGCAGCGACACCACCACGCAATTCCCACCACCTCACCGGGTGAGCTGCGGCAGTTACTCGCTCCAGCAGCCAAGCCGCAGCATCAACAGCAGCAGCACCGGGTAGCAGTAGCATCCGTGTCTGGCTGCTCATCTGTACAAAGAAAAAAGAGGGAGAATTAGCTCATAGCAGCTTGTGGTAGCGACTGCGAGCAGTGGCAACACGTAGCGACGGTAGTAGCTTACAGCAGTTGTGAGCAGCAATAGTAGCACAGTAGTGGCGGCAGAAGCAATAGCAGCAGTAGAGTAGCAGCAGCAGCGGTCGCAGTAGCAATACCAACCCTGCCTAGCATTTTTGTTGCATAGCAGTGCTGCTGTGCAGCAATGCTATGCAACTATGTAGAAGCTGCGTAGCTTTGCACAAAAGATGCATAGGGTTGTGTGGCACCTACGCAGCAGCGAGCAGAGGGTAACGCGATCACCCCCACCAGTCATGAGGAGTCGGCGTGACTTCGAAGAAAGAAAGCTGGCATAACATACGCTTGCATAGAAAATGCTAGCGTTTTCTTGGTTGGCATGAAAAGCCTTGACGTCATCATCGAGTGTGCTGATGTCAGCAATCTCGAGGTCAAAACAACATTTTTTGGTACGTTTCAACTCCTCAAGAAACACTGTCGGTTTCTTGTTCGGAGTATTTTTAATGTTTGGCCTTATACTGAGCGCTTCGATGGTGCTAGTGCGTGACAAAGGCAAAGGCCTCAAAGACCCCTCCTTTTCCTCCTCTTCGGGCATCATGAGTCCACAGTCGCAGTCACTCGTAATCGACGAGTTTTGTCGGACGCAAGATGAGATACGTTGGCAGCAATAGTGGTAGAGCGACGTGTTCCAGGAGATTACTCAGGTACTACGGGGTTGTTTGGGGGCCTCACAACAGCCACCAGGAGGATCTATCGAAGCTGCATCATCTGTTTAGCAATCTACACCGTACACAACGCCGCGGCCTCAGCACCCCTCATCACAGGTTGACACCTGGGATGAGGAGGAGATAGAGGATGAAAAAAGTGAGGACGAGATTTGTGTCCTTGAGGAGCGCATTTGTGAACTACGTCTAGGGTCACAACCTCTTACCCCGCCAGCTTCTCGACGTCAGGATCAGGGACGTCGCTCAGCGGCGTTCATGGTTGGTGGTGTTTCTTTCACTGGTGGTCTACCGATATCTTGTCCACCATCGCCCGAGCCTGAGATCGCCCTCCCCATGGAGCGGCGACCGAAGGACTTTGAGACGCCTCCACCCCGTTATGATAATGACGAGGAATTCAATTGCTGGGAGACCTTGTTTCAGGTGTGGGCCGACCCTAAGGGCGCCTGACATTACTACCACAGCCAGTACAAGACTCGTGACGCTCACCAGGTCCAAACAGCAGCAAGAGCGATGCGTGGTCTTCTCTACGCCATATTGAGGGAGATTGTGGTCGAATTCCACCCCTTTCTAGGTGAGACCGGGATCGGGACTGGAGGAGATTCGCGCCAGGGCTGGGAGCTTGCCTTCACACTTCTTGCTGCGGAGATCCACGCTAGGAGGAAGGCCCAACTACATGAGTCTCACTCCCTCTGTTAGGGTCCCACGGAGCCTGCAGCTAACTACTAGAGGCGCGCTATACGCCTTTACACGCGCCTTGAGACCGGTGGCGGTATGCAGTTGTGGGCACTCGACACCATCATGATGGGGGCACACTTGGACCACGTGAAGCTCTTTCAAACTTTGGTCGTGTGGCTCTCTCTAACTTGTCTGAGTCACTCCAGCTGCTTCCTTGGACCCATTAGTACTTCTTCCAGGCCACATCGGCTCATGAGGCTGCTATCGCCCATCAATAGAGTCCATTTGTTGCAGCACTGATTGTGACCCCTTCTACGCCTCTGTCCTAGCCCACGAGTCCCACCTCCACTGCTTTCTCCTCTTCTATCCTAAACGGCCACACTCAGGGCGTTGTAGCGGCCGTAGAGGGGAAGAAGGGGAAGAAGCAATGTGGGAAGGGATTGTAGCAACAACAGCAGTAGCCAGCATGTAGTTGCAGTGGACGTTCCGTCCACTGCTACAATAGTGGAGGCACTCACCGCTACATGGAGTGTGAGTATCTCCTTCACTGGACTCAGATCATGTGCGGCCTTCAGGTGGCGCACATGTAGCGGATTTCCTCGAGTGACACGAGGCCAGGGCGCGCCGCGACCACGATTGTACCAGACACATCCGTCTCACCAGGCGGCAGCAGTGATATGGAGTGGTCTCGCGACTGTTTGTCTTACTGTGTCTGTTTCCCGTGATGATGCTTGTGGCGGAGCTCAGTTGGCTTGCAATGAGGATGGACCTAACAGTACCAATTGGCTTGATGAGTTACAGATCCGTGCTGTTTGTCATTGTCTTGGGTCCTCTGCTAAGCGTCCAACATAGTCAAAGTGTTATGTGGCATGTTGCTCAGTGTCGACGACTGGTTGTGAGCCAAGTGGCACCTGGATCATTGACTCTGGTGCCACCCATCATATGATATTTTGTCGTATTGACTTTGTTATGTTGGGTCCCGTCTGTATGTTTGGTCCATTTGTACAGGGTCTGGTCAGTCGTTGCCTGTGCAGGGAGTTGGGATTTTGCAGTTTGATGATTTGTCTGGCCCCTTGTACACTTATGATGTGCTCTTTGTCCCTACTCTTGAGCTCAGCCTCCTCTCTGTTCATGCATGGACCAGGATGGGCCTCGCTGTTGGACACTCTTCTGACTCTGCCATAGTGACTGCTCTTGACACACGTGCCATCGTGCTTCGTGCCTTTGTTGTTGATGACCTCTATCATGTGTCTAGTTGCATTCCCTCTATTTCTCCCCCTCCCTCTTCTACGCGTGTGTTTGTCATTGGTGTTCTCTCCCTTAGAAACCAGCACTTGTTACATCGTCGCCTCTGCCATATGAGCTTGGACACTGTGTCTATACTTATTCAAACTCAGCCAACCCTCGATCTTGACGGAGCTTCCTTTGAGGAGCCGCCCAAGACCGATTGTCTTTTTTGCGCCCAGGGTAAGATGCATCGCTGCTCTTACCCTGACTCCTCCTCCCGGGCACTGCACCCACTAGAGTTGGTCCACTCGGACCTTCTCGGTCCTCTCCCAGTCGAGTCCCTCTCTAATCGGGATTGATATGTTCTCACCCTGACCAATGAATGCACCCAAAAGCGGTGGGTCTATAGCCTCCGCCACAAGAGCGACACCGCGCTGGCGGTCCACCTCTGGCTTGTGATGGCTAAGCATCAATCTCGTCACACCCTACACATGTTCCGCTCGGATCGTGGTTGCGAGTTCTTAGGCGAGATGGATGCCTACTTTGCTAAGCACGGTATCTTTCATCAGCTTTCCGCCCCTCTTATGCCAGAGCAAAACGGTGTGTCTAAGCGTTGGAAGTGCACCATGGAGGATTTGGTTTGCGCTATGCAGTCTGAGTGTGGTCATCCGGAGTCCTTTGCCTTTGAGGGATCCTCCTACATGATGTAGGTCTTGAACCGCTTGCCGCATGGTCCACTTCCAGACCATGTCACGCCGTACGAGTTGTGGCTCGGGCATCGTGCTGATCTCCGTCTTGCCCGCATTTGGGGTTCCCTCGCCTGCGTCTTGTAAACTGAGGATCAGCAGAGGTCCAAGGTCTCACCTCATGGATGCATGTGTTGTTTGGTGAGACCTTGGACCCTTGCTGGTCCTCGATGTACCAGACATAGGCGAGGGACCCCCAAACGCGAGCGTGACAGAGATCAGCACGATGGCTGACCCACAACTCGTACGGCGTGACATGGTTTGGAAATGGACCATGCAGCAAGCGGTTCCAGACCAACGTCATGTAGGAGAAGCTCTCAAAGGCAAAGGACTCCGGAAGACTGCACTCAAACTACATAGCATGAACCGCATCCTCCATGATGCGGTTCCAACGCTCAGACACATCGTTCTACTAAGGTTTAGCAGGGGCGAAAAGCTGGTGAAAGATACCGTTCTCAGCAAAGTAGGCATCCATCTGGCCTAAGAAATTGCCACCACAATCCGAGCGGAACGTGTGCAGGGTGTGACGAGACTAACGCTCACCCATCACAAGCCACATGCGGAGCACCGGCACAACATGACAAAACACTTCCTCCCCCTTCTAACCGTGATGTTCCGGCGCGCTAGCTGACGTTAGCCGGTGACGGTGAAAGTAGTCTTCAATTTATGATTGACGTCCTGTAGGTTTTTATACGGTTCCTAGTTGTTGTGAGCGGCATTGTAGCCGTGCCACTTGAGACACTCGGGCATTTTTCCATGACGTCGATATCCAAGGATATCTTCAATCACATACTCTGTATCCCCGTCCACTTGTACAGGTGGTGGAGGTGCAACGTCTCTCCCTGGGAAGGTCTGACTTGGGTCTTGCTAGTGCTTGAGCTTGCTGATGTGGAGGACAGGGAAGATCACCATGCTTTCAGAGAGTAGAAGTCAAGCAACAACTAGGGTTTGTATTTGCTTGATTTTCAACGGTCCCAATCATCGCGGTTTGAGCTTTGCAATGTCTTGTCCTTGAAGTTTGATGTTTGCCAAGCTAAGGAGGACACGATCGCCAGCGCTGCATACGTCATTGTTGCGATGTCGGTCGGCTGCCCATTTCATAGCTGCTAGTGTCCTCGCAATGGTCTACTGTGTTTCCTCCATGATGCTTGTGAAGTCCCGGCGGTGAATTTCAACCACGAGAATGTTGCTCTGCCTCTATAATCTAGCTAGTGTGGCGGGAAGCTTGCCATGTACCACTTCGAAAGAGAAATTACCCGTTGCGGTAGAAATGGCGGAGTTGTATGCGAGTTGGCGTTCGGCAATTCTACTGCCCAATCAGTTTCGTACGGCTCACATAAGCTTTGGAGAATTTGTTCCAGCATTTGGTTTGTTCACTCGGTTTGCCTGTCGGTCTGATGATGGAATGTTGTTGATAGTTGGATCCGACTGCCGCAGCGTGTCATCAATTATCGACAAAAACGGCTTGTGAAGTGGCCGTGTCTTTCGCTGACAATGGTACAATGTACTCCGTGTAGCCGTATGATCGTATTTAGAAATAGTCGTGCCATACCATCAGCAGTGACGGTGATCATTATTTGGATGAAGTGCGATATTTTGGAAAACCTCTCCACCAGGACGAGGATGGCGGCGTACCCCTTGGGAGTGGCGGGCAGTCCTATCACAAAATCCATGCTGACATCGGCTCGCAGTTCTGTCAGAAGCACCTGGGTAGGGGTAGGGGTTGGAGTAGACCAGGCAATTGCATTTGATGAGATTTGTGTCTCTGACAGGTGTCGCACATTTCGCAGAAGGCCGCCATGTCGGTTTGCATCTTGTCCCACCAATAGTATTCTGCCAGCTTCTTCAGTGTCTTCTCCTCGCCAAAGTGCCTACCTGGACCGGTGTCATGGCACTCCTCTAATAGCATTCACCAAAGCTCCTCGTTTGGAGGAACTACGACCTGGTAAGTGAATCGCCAATGCTACTAGGGGTCGTCGAACCAAATTTTGGTCCTTTCATACCCACGGAACTCCTCGTAACCCTTACGAACAGCCTCACGAGATACAGGTCTTGTTCGACAAGCAACGTACTAATCCCAACCATAACTGTGGTCGTCGACTTAAAGAATCTGCCGGATTTGTTTTTCTAGGACGGTACTCGATGTCGTAGTCAAAGTTGGACTTGAGGAATTCCATCCATCGAGTTTGTCGATGGATTAGATTTGGTTGGATCTTGAGATGTTTCAGGGCGTAATGGTTGGTACAGACGATACATCGCCAGCATTCCAAGCAGCACCGCCATATTTTGAATGCATGTACGACTACAAGCATTTCTTTCTTGTGCACCACGTAGTTGAGTTCCGGCCCGCGTAATTTTCTCAACATGGTTGCGACTTGTTGTTCTCCACCGCCATTATCTTGGAGGAGAATGGCTGAGGTAGCTGGATTGGAGGTATTGGTGGCCACAATATAACACACTGTTGCATCTACCAATCGTAAGACTGGCGTCGAGGTCAGAACGTTTCTCAAAGAGTTCAACACGTCTTGTTTTATGTCACCCCAATTCCACTCGGTGGTTTTCAGGGTGAGGTCGAAGAGAGGCGCTGAGACCCGGGCATAATCCTTTGGAATCGATGATGTCCTAAACATTTGTGGGCGTCGATCAATTGGCCACTGCCTCCACCTTTTTTGGGTCCATGGTGATCTATCCGCCGCCAGTTATGTGGCCCCAAACCTTGATCAAACGGCGACCAAATTTACACTGTGAGAGTTTTGTATAGACATGATAACTATTCAGAGATGTCCATTGTGCTCCTCCAGGGTGCAGCTGTACACCAGGATATTGTCAAGATACACAACGACAAAGTACGGGAAAAAAATGTTCTTCATCACCGTCATAAATGTTGCAGGGAAGTTTTTCAGTCCAAATGGCATAAACGTGAACTCGAAGTACCCGTACCTAGTACGTTATGCTGTCTTCTCGATGTCCTTATTAGATACACGGATCTGATGATAGCCGCTGCATAGATCAATTTTGTTGAAAGTTCGGGCCCCGATGAGTTGGTCAAAAACTTCATCTGCTCGTGGGAAGGGGTAGTGGTTCTTGGTGGTGATGTCGTTCAACGCTCAGTAGTCCACACACATCCGCATCTCTCTTGTTTTTTCTTTTCATGAAAAGTACTGGTGCTGCGTAGGGTGACATGGAGGGTCGGATCAACCCCTGCTCGAGCATCTCATCTAGGTGCTTTTTGAGTTCATTCAGCTCGTGATCGCTCATCCGATAGGCCCCCTTCAGCGTCAGTGTACTGCTCAGCTTCACGTCTTTTTTATGGTCCATGTTGCAATGTGGTGGTAACTCTCTTGATAGTTCGTCGGTAAAGAACCTTCAAACTCCTTGATGAGTTTCGTGAACTGTTTTCCTACTGCTACGAACTTCTCCGATGTTGATGCCATTGGTGCCGCTTTGACTGTTCTCATTTCTTTCGCTTCTCCTGCTTCCATGTGCACTATCCATGGTTGGGCTCCGCATTTCAGGTATCGCTTGGCCACATCTAGAGTTATCGGTTGCCATTCGGTGGATGTTGTAATTTCCTCTGCTGCTCCCACCTCTCCTGCTTCCCGTTGCTATAGTTTCTTTGTGGGTCGCTCGATTAGAGACAGGTATTGCTTACTACCATTAATAGTGACGTATATTGCTCTGCTGCTCCAGTCGACTTGTGGATTGTGCTGGTACAGAAAATCTCACCCGCGAATGATTTTGTGGTTGCTAAATGGGCAAGTCCTCCAAACCATTATGTTGTACAGATCTGCAATTTGCAACCTGAGTGGTTTGCAAAGCTAACGGATATACAGTCGTCCATCGACGGTTTTTCCTTCAATATCTCCCTTTATGGAAGGCAAACTCAGTTTCAGGACCATGTTGTTGCTACCGTACTCGTAGTAGTAATGCTGATTGGTCGTCCTCGTACCCCTTGTCAAACTTTGCCATATCAGGAACCCTCGTTTGCGGCAAAATAGGCCGCTCAGTTGTGCGATCTGTCGGCAGAGTTCGTTCTGACCAGATAGGAGCCTCACCCTCTACTCCTGCCATTTGCGGTTTCCTGGCTCCTTACTCTTTTTCTATGACTTCCCCTCCCTCTTTCGCTTGTTACTGCCGCTTTTGGCAGTTGTGCAAGATATGTCCCCGCTTTCCGCAAGTCAAGCACAGCCGTTGATGGCGCTGATCGACAGCGTCGATCTCCATTAGAGACAAAATCTCTGCCGACTGTGAATTTCCTCTGCCACGATAAGGATTCTGGCTTTGGGGTCGCCAGCCATTGCATTAATGTATCCAAGCGTTCTACTCGGCGCTGTCGATGCGGTTGGCTGCTGTGATCATTTGCGGAAGGTTGTCTTGGATGCTGAAAATGGTGATTGCTCACCACACAATTTGATTTAGGTTGTTGTTGTAGTGGAAACACAATTTGTCGAGGGCATGGTTACTGCCGGTGATGGTTTTGCAGAAACAATGAGTGTACTCTGCCACTTTGGATTGCTTACGCAATCCTTGGAGTGTGTACTGTGCGTCAGAATTCTTATTCACCTTCTCAAAGCAAGTGAGTGTAGGGTGCGCGACGCCACTCCACATTTTTTGTGGCGTGAGAGATTCATGCCATGTTGGATTGATCTGCTTGAGAGGTAGTTTGCCTGCGGTAGACAATGTGAGAGCGGTCGCAAGAACCGTTGATGGAGCTCTGCCGGTCTCTTGCTGCCGTTGGATGGCCTTTAAACCAGACCACCAACTCAAAGCCGTGCCACGCAGAAACGAGGCCGCGAGGTCATTTTTCTTTTTGTCGTTGTTGACCCCAGCAGCAGAGAAGTACACCTCCAAACTCGTTAGCCACATCCTTACCGCCCGTCTCTTGGAGTTTGCGGGATCGAATGGTTCAGGGAGTGCCAATCAAACTTGGGGTTCACTCAAGAATTCCTGCTGTGGTGATTTCCTCTCAGTGAACATGGCTTTGTGTGCACGAGAAACTTGAAGCTCCTCCATCGTCGTGCTGAGCTGTCGGAGTACATGGTTGTTGAGGGTCTCAAGTCCTGACAATTTCTGGTACAGGTCTTTGTTGATTCGTGCTTGTGGGCCGGTGCCTCTCATCGTGCCAGGTATCAACTCAACAGGCTGCAGCTGAGCGTAGGGTTTGCCGAGCCCGAGGGACCCGTAGCCAGATTGGTCATCGGGTTCTTTGGTGCTACGCCATTCACTGTGAAAGTTGTCGCTGTCACCTGGTTTTCCTGGAGAACGTTTTTGTTTGCATACTGCTGATCCGACATCGCTAGAGTACTCGCCGGGGACTGTTGCTCATTGCCGGGTCCACTTGCTGTGTTCACCATTGTCATTGCAAAGTCTACAATATTCTGAATGGTGGAGATGTGGTAAGGACTTGTGCGAGGTTGTCGCCGGGTAGTGAATATGTTGGTTGCCCCTTAGAGCCGCTGCTATCTGATACCAAGTGTTATGGTGAGCGGAATGTAGGTGGTTCACAGGGACAACATGCAGTACAAAAGACAATGAAGGGTTTTGGGAAGTTTGGATAATTTGTACTAAGCAGTAAGTGTTCTTCAATGACAAGTGTCGAGTGAGTCGAGCACATACATACAATGCTGAGAATGAGAATGAGGCATTATTCGGTTCATCGGCGTTTGAGTTGAGCGACGCGTGCGAAGTAATATCCACCACCGTGAGTGGTGGATTTGAGAAGCACCACCAAAAATTATAGGGGTTTCAAGCATATCTTGACGCTTCTTTGACAAAGTTGAGCTTGTCGAGAAATCGACTGAATGATATCAAAACATCGATATGGTTTGTGATACATGTGTCGACCATTCTAGAGAGCCGTCAAAGCTGTGGAAAACTTCTGGAACGGGAGACCAGAGGTTGGGACAGTTGGCCAGAATCACCTTTGCCGAACGGCGGAAAAATCCTGAAGTTGTTGCACGGTGAGCCATGAATGAAATAAAACAAATGCCCACTCACAAGTTTTAGGGGCTCGTGTATGTCACGGACGTAACATCACCCCCGCCGTTGCGAGAATCGTGACTGAGCAATTAGCCTTTTTTTTTACTCATAAACCCCCATTCACGGATTTAGGGTTTTCTATGTTTGCACCAACTCTGCCCGCGCAGATATAGAAAACCCTAAACACTTACACTCACGAATGGGAGTTTGCGAGTCCAAATAAAGAAAAGGGGCTAATCGCTCGATCACGATCGAGCAAAATGCTCTTTCTGAATGTTTGTTTTGGAGAAGAAAACCCATCGTAACACATGCAAACTGCTTTCAAACCCTACCCCAAATTAAACTAAAAGTTTTAGGATTTTGTCTCTGCGCATGCTCCTACTGGCCCCGCGGTAGCGAGGTCGAGCAGGTTCCCTTTCAACGCATGGGATGTTTCAGACTCCCCACTCAAAACACTCACAAAAAAATGTGAGAAAAGTCACGAATCCCTCTATAGAGGGGTTTCTGAATTTTCTTTCATGTCTGACAACGTCAGCATGTTGTCGTTGGATGGCATGCAACTTCGACATAGCGTGTTCATTTTAATGCAGCGTTTATTTTGCATGCTCGCTGGATACCATACTGTCACATGAATTCTTGTTTTTAAGTAATCTAGGCGTCGCACACAATTTTGTTTTTTGAAATATTATTGGGTTTGCACACTATTACAACAAAATATGTGCGAACGCACACAAAAAGAACAAAATTTCAGTGAGCGTGCTCGATATCCCAAAGGTTGTGCATGAAAAATGTTGAGTCTGGGTCGGAAACGTCCTTCGCAACCACGTGTCGGGAGCAATAAAGCGCACATTTTAATTCGTTCTTGCGAAAGCTCAAACTGGTCCACAGATAATTAATAAATTGCACACAAAAAAACTAAAAACTTATTGCACTCGCACACGAATGCATGAATTCGTTCTAAAAAATAATTATTTATGCACAAATTCATGTGGAAGTAGGGTATAACGTTACTCAAGAGCTAAAAAGTCCCAAATGTAGATATGGTATGGTTAACATGAAAAACATGGATATGGCAGTAGTTACCAGGAATTATGTGGGTACATGGTCACTCCCCCCTGAACGTTTCTACTTGTCACAAGGTAGGAGTGAAAGGTGGAGGCTCGGTTCACGCGGAGTCACCAAAAATCCCTCATTCTTTGACAATATTCCAATCCGCGCCTCAGTCTCAGAATGAAGCAAGCTAAGCTCCACCTCATCTTTTTGCCCCAAGGGAAGTAGGTGGTTTATGTCACATCGAGTGGAACGTGGATGTTTTACCGAGATTAGGTGGTGATCAAAAGACCATTTGAGACATTGGAAAAACCGAGCAACTTATAGTTAGCAATAGGTGTACTTTGATGACAAGCGCCAGATATGTTGATCACATGTATACGATAGCAAGAATAAAAATGAGGAATATGTTGTGTTACGCAGAGCGCACGTAGGTGGTTCACAAGGATGAGGTATGGGAGTAAAGATGACTTGGGGTTTTAGGACAAATAGATAACTTGTAGTAAGCAGTAAATGTACTTCAATGACAAGTGTTGAGTGTGTCAAGAACATATGTACAATTCCAAGAATGAGAATGAGGCATGAGTTGGGTCTTCGGCCTTGTGAGGAGCAACGCATACGAGGTCATGTCATGAGTGGTGGATTTGAGAAGCTCCATCAAGAATTCCAGGGGCTTTGATAGTATCTCGACGCTTCTTTGTAAAAGTTGAGCAACGTCAAGAAGTTGACCAAAGAATAACAAAACATCGATATGGTTTGCCATACTTCTGTTCAATCATTCTGGAAGGTGGTTGGAGTTGTCAAAACTTCTACAACAGGACGCTGGAGGTCGGGGCAGTTGGCCAAAATGCCCTCGGCCAAACGGCAGAAAAATCCTGAATTTTCCGCATGGTGGGCCATGAATGCAAGAACAAAAATGCCCACTCACAAGTTTTAGGAACTTGTATACGTCAGGGACGTAACGCTTCTACCCCTTTTAGCGGTGACGTCTGGGCGCGCTAGCAGACATAGGCTTGTGACGGCAAAACTAGCTATCGATCAGGTGATTGACATCGCGGAGGTTTTCATAGGGCTCCCAGCTGTTGTGCTTGGCGTCATAGCCATGCCACTTGACCAGATATTTGGTTGTTTTTCCACGGCATCAATGTTCAAGGATATCTTCAATCATGTAATCCGCATCCTTGTCCACTTGTACAGGAGGTGGAGGTGCGACTTCTCGAGTGAGGACGTTTTGACTGGGATATCTGTAGTGCTTTAGCCTGCTGATGTAGGAGACAGGGTGGGTCGTCATGCTGTCAAGGAGGCAAAGTCGAGGGAAGACTGGGATTTGCATTCGCTCGATCTTGAACGGTCCCAACCAGCAGGGTTTTAGTTTCACGAAGTCTTGTCCTTGGAGTTGGTTGCTTGCCAATCTGAGGATGAAAGGATCGCCAGTGCTGAATACGTCATCGCTGCAATGACATGGTCAGGTCGGCTACCCATGTCATAGCTGTTTGGGTCTTTGCGAGGGTCTGCCGTGTTTCCTCCTTGATGCTTGTGAAGTCCCAGCGGTGGATGTCAACCGCGGGAATGTTACTCTAACTCTGTTTTCCAGCCGGTGTGGGAGGAATTTTGCCGTACACGACCTCAAAAGGTGGTGTGCGGTATGTGGCGGAGTTGTATGCAAGTTTGGTAGTCGGCCGTTTTTCTGTCCAATCAGTGCCATGTGGCTTGCATAAAGTTCAGAGAAGTTGTTCGAGCGTTTGTTTGGTTCGCTCGGTTTGCCCATCGGTTTGAGGATGGAACACCATTGATCGCTGGACCCGACTGCCGTAGCATGTCATCAATTCTAGCCAAAAACGGCTTGTGAAGTGGCCGTCTCAGTCACTGATGATGGTATGTGGCACTCCGTGCAGTCGTACAATCTGATTTGAAAATAGCCGCGCTGTTCCTTCTACAGTGACAATGGTCGTTGTCGGGATGAAGTGGGACATTTTGGAAAATCTGTCCACCAGGACGAGGATGGCGTCGTACTCGTTGGGAGTGGCCGGCAGCCCCGTCACGAAGTCCATGCTGATATCTGTCCACGGTTTTGTCAGAATAGGTAGGGGTTGGAGTAGACCAGGTGGCCATGCTGGACGAGATTTTTGTGTCTGACTGTTGTCGCACGGTTTGCAAAAGGCCGCCATGCCGGTCTGCATTTTGTCGCAGCAGATGTATTTTTCCAACTTCTTGATCGTCTTCTCCCCGTTGAAGTGTCCACGTGGACCGGTGTTGTGGAACTTCTCCAACAACATTCGCCTTAGCTCTTCGTTTAAAGGAACAACGACATGGTGAGTAAATCGCCATCACCAGTAGGGGTCGTCGCACCAAAACTTGGTTTTTTCGTATCCGCCGAACTCCTCGTAGCCCTTTGTAAAGAGCCTCATGAGGTATTGGTCTCGTCTGATGAGAAACATGCTGATCTTAAACATTAGATCCGGTAGTCGACTTAGAGCATCTGCCCGATTTGTTTTACCAAGCCGATACTCGATGTCATAGTCAAAGTTGGACTCGAAGAACTCCAGCCATTGAGTTATTGTCGGCTTAGATTTGGCGGGGTCTTGAGATGTTTCAGGGCATGATCGTCGGTGCGGACAATCGATCACCGACATTCCAGGTAGCACCGCCATTTCTAGAAGTGTGTATGTCTGCAAGCATTTGTTTGTTGTGCACCGCGTAGTTGAGTTCCGGCCCGCATAGTTTTCTTGACATGTACGTGACTGGTTCTTCTCCACCGCCATTATCTTGGAGAAGAATGGCTCTGATGGCTTGATCGGATGCATCGGTGGCGATGATGTGGTCCACTGTTGGATCTGCCAATTGTGAGGCTAGCATTGAGGTTAGATAGATTCTTAAAGATACAAACGCTGCTTGTTTGTTGCCCCTCCAATTCTACTCGGTGGTTGTTTGGGTAAGGTCAGAGACCTTGACATAATACCTTACAAAATGATGGTAGTAGTTAGAGAAGCCCAGAAGTACTTGGACATCCCAAACATTTGTGGACGCCAGCCAATCAGTGACCGCCTCCACCTCTTTTGGGCCCACTGTGATTCTTCCACCACCGATGATGTGGCTCAACAATTCGATCATACGGCGATTAAATTCGCACTTAGAGAGTTCTCTAAAAACCTTCTGTCTTTGTAAAATCTCGAGAAAGTTTTTTAGATGTCCATTGTGCTCCTTTGGGGTGTGGCTGTGAACCAGGATGTCATCAAGATATAGACGACAAAGTCCTTGAGGTACGGGAAAAAAATGTTGTATATTGCCGCCATGAATGATGCAAGGACATTCTTGAGTCCAAACAGCATGACCATGACCTCAAAGTGCCCGTATCTGGTGTGGAATGCTGTCTTCTTGAAGTCCGTAATACATATGCGGATGTGATGATAGTCGCTTTGTAGGTTCATTTTGCTCAAAATTTGAGCCGCACAGAGCTGGACAAAAAAAGTTCATTTGCTCGCGGCAGAGAGTAGCGGTTCCTGATGGCAATGTTGTTCAACGCTCAGCACTCCACACACATCCGCATCTCTCTTGTTTCCTTTTTTACAAAAGGTACTGGTGCTACATAGGGTGACGTGGAGGGTCGGATGAAACCTTACCCAAGCATCTCATCTAGGTGCTTTTTTAGTTCAGTCAGCTTGTGATCGCTCATCCAATAGGTCCCCTTTACTTTTAGTCTGCTTCCTGGCTTCAGGTCTATCTGATGGTCCATGTTGTGCTGTCATGGTAACTCTCAAGGTAGTTCATCAAGAAACACCCATTCAAACTCCTTGATGAGTTCCGCGAACTCTTTTGGAACTGTTGCAAATGTCTCAGATGTTGATGTTGTTGGTGTCAATTCGGCAGTTGCGATTTCTTCAGCTTTCCCTTCTTCCACGTGGACTAGCCACGCTTGGGATCCACATTTCAGGTATTGCTTGGCCACGTCTAGAGATATCGGTTGGCATTTTGTGGGTGTCAGAACTTCCTCTACTGCTTCCACCTCTGCTGCTTCCCGTAACCGTAGTTGCGTGAAGGGTCGCTTGACCAGAGACAGGTGTCGGTTTCTGGCATAAAATCTGACGTAGATTGCTTTGCTGCTGCAATCAACCTACGAATTGTGTCGGTACAATAAACTGCGTCCGAGGATGATTTTGTGGTCACTCATTGGGTAAGTCCCCCAGACCGTTACATCGTGAAGATCTCTAATTTGCAACCAAAGTGGTTCGTGAAGTCGATGGATCTGCAGTCGTCCGTGGGTGGTTTTTCCTCTCAGTTTGATCTGCAAACCCAGATTTCAAACCATGTTGTTGCTGACATACTTGTGACAAGCTCCTCCATCTAATAGTGTCGGTACTGTTACGCAGCTTTTACAACCCCTTGGTTGTACTCGTAGCAGCATCAACAGTTGGTCGTCCTCGTATCCCTCGTCAAACATTGCGATCTTAGGAACTCTTATCCGCGACACGGTGTGCCGCTCAAATGGACGATCAATTGGTGCAGACGTTTCCGACCGGACAGGAGTCTTGCCGTCTACTCATGCCCTTTGCCGTTTCCCGTCTCCTTACTTGTTTTCTATGACTTACCCTTGTTTTTTGCACATTGTTGCCGCTTTCAGCAACTGTACAAGATATGACCTAGTTTTCCGCAAGTCCAGCTGAGCCGCTGATTGAACTGATGGACATCGTCGATTCCATCGGAGACGAAGTTTCTGCCGACTGCGACTTGGCGATGTCGATGCGGTCGGCAGCTGCGATCATTTGTAGAAGGTCAACGTGGATGCCGATAATGGTGATTGCTCATCTTGATTCAGGCATATTTTGTAGTAGAAACATAGTTTGTTGGGGAAAAGATCACTGCTAGTAATGATTTAATAAAACGCCGAGTGTATTCTACCATTGTGGACTGCTGACGCAAACNTTGTAACTTGTACCGTGTGTCATACTTCTTGTTTGCTTCCAACAGCGAGCAAGGGTAGCGCGCACAAAGTCGCTCCACAATTCCAGTGGCGTGAGAGAGTTGTGCCACGTCAGATTGATCTACTCGAGAGATAATTTGCTTGCGTTCAATGATGCAAGAGTGGTTGCAGGAGCTGTTGATGCAGCTCTGCCGGTCTCCTGCTACTGTTGGATGGCCTTTAGATTGGACCACCAACTCAAAGCCATGCCATGCAAAAGCGAGGCTGCGAGGTCAATTTTCTTTTTGTTGTTGTTGACCCCAGCAGTGGTGAAGTACACCTGTAGACTCGTGAGCCACATCTTGGCCGTCGGTCCATGGGATCAAACTTGGGGTTCACTCAAGAGTTGCAGATTTCTCTCGGTGAGAACTGCTTCACATGCATGAGAAACTCGAAGCTCCTCCATTGTCGTGTTGAGCTGTTGGAACAGAGGGGAGTTGAGGCTCTCAAGTCCTAACAATTTCTGGTACAGGTCTTTGTCGATTTGTTCTTGTCGGCCGGTGCCTCCCATCATGCCAGGTTTTGACCCAACGGATTGCAGCGGGGGAAAATGGATTTCTGAGCCTGAGGGGTCCGTCATTGGATTTGTCGTCCGGTTCATCGGTGCTGCACCATTCACCACATAAGTTGTTGCTTCCGCCTGGTTTTCCTGGAGAGCGTCGTTGTTTGTGTGCTGTTGATCCGCTATCGCCGGAGTACTTGTCGGGGACTGCTACTCGTCGCCG
>SZWC01010209.1:59395-71407 GCA_023375785.1 Penium margaritaceum
TGGTGGTCGGCGCAGACAATACATCATCCAATTTCTAGGTAGCATTGCCACACCTTGAATTCATGCACATATGCTCGCATTTCTTTTTGGTGCACAACGTAGTTGAGTTGTGGTCTACATAGTTTTTGTGACATTTACGTAGCTGGTTGTTTTCCATCGCTGTTGTCTTGGAGGAGAACGGTTCCCATTACTCAATCAGATCCATTGGTTGCCATGACATAATCAATTGTTAGATTCACCAATTGTACGGCGGCCGACAAAGTCAGAGAAAACTCCAAAGCATCCAACACTTATTGTTCGATGTCCGCTCAATCCCACTTGGTAGTTTTACAATTGAGAGCGGAGAGAGGGTCTGAAAACGGTGTAATCCTTTCAAATCGATGGTAGTACCTCTGTGAACTTTGAATTCAACAAATGACTTGTTCCATAATTATTTCAAAGACATTTTTCATGTCGTGTAATCATTCAGAGGGTGATTTAAACTACTTCCTAGTTTTGACTAAAGCTAGAGATCGTTAAACTCGACGATATGGTGTGTTTCAATGTTTTCATTCGATGAATCATTCTAATTCCCTTGCTTTGCACTATTGCGTTCAGCTTTGCTTGAACGGTAGAGCAAGGATAATTCATCTATTTGGCTTTTGGAAAGGTCAAACACTCGTCATGCTTGCATCTCTGTTCCACCGAGTGGCAAATGCCGTTAACAGAATGAAAAACGCAAGCACAGAGTGTTTGGCGGCCTTGAATGCCACCACATCCTTGAGTGCTTGAACATCTTTGGACACATGAGATAAAAGAATGAAACATCCGGATGCAAGACACAGTAGACCAAGGATCCTGTTCCAAATTAGGCAAAAACATAAGGGTAGAATGTTCAGTTCAACGTAGTCATTTTTTGAATTGTTTTGGTGGTAATTCTTGTTTAGATGAAAACCCTCTTTTGGCAGAATTCGACCATGTAAAAAGAAGTTGATATTATAATCAAAGTTCACTGGGATAGTTGCAGAATCCCAAAAACACATGTACGTCCCGAGTGTTGGTCGGTGTTGGTCAATCAGTGACCATATTCACTTTCTCTGCTGCCATGGTGATCCGTCTGTCCCGGATGATGTAGTCCAAAAATGTAATCCAACGGTGAGCAAAGTCGCACTCCAACATTTTTATTGTGAGCTTCTCTCTTTGTGAAACCTAGAGAACTTTTCATTGGTGTCCATTGTGTTCCTCATGGGTGTGGTTGTAAACCTTGATGTTGTTGAGATACATGACAACAAAGTCATCCAAGTACAGTAAAAAAACAATTTCTCACCCCTGCCATGAACGTGGCAGGGGCATTTGAAATTCAAAATGGAATCACCGTGAGATAAAAGTACCCGTATCTAGTGCAAAACACCGTCTTCTTAATGTCCTTATCGGAAACATAGATCTAATCATAGCCACTACGTAGGTCAATTTTGGTGAAGTTATTGCCCCAGGGAGGTCAAAAATTTCATCTGCTCGTGAAAGTGGGTAGCATTTAATGACGGTGATGTCACTCAATGCTCAATAATCCACACACACTTGCATCTTGACTACCTTTTTTTAACAAAAAGGCATGGGTGCAGTGTAGGGTGATGTGGATGACTTCATGAACCCCTGACCAAACATCACATCCAGCAGCCTTTGGATTTCAGTGAGCTCATGATCCCTCATCCTTTAAGTCCCCTTGACCTTCAACATAAAGCCTGACTTCAGGTCTATTTAGTGAGTGATGTTGCATTGCGGAGGTAACCATCGAGTCAGTTCGTTGGAACAAAACCTTCAAAATCTTCGACAATGGATGCAAAACCCCTCTAGAATGGCTGCAAACTTGTTTGGTTTCGAGGTTGATGTTGTTGTGTCCATTGTTACAATCTCCTATGTTTTCCCAGTTTCCTTTTTTATCAGTCACACCTGTGCTCAGTGCCATGAACACTATGTGACCATGTCCCGCGATATCGACAAATGTTTTGTGACTTTTGTAACTTCCTCTGCTGCTTCCCGCAACCATCACTACATCGTGGGTTGCTTGATCAGAGGCAGGTATTGCTTTCTTCCATTAATGCAGACATATACATCCCCATTGCTCTAGTCTACCTTCTAGGTTGTGTTGGTGTAGAAAACATCACCTAAGGATGGTTGTTTGGTTGCTCACTGGGCAAGTCCTCCAGACCTTTACATCATGCATATCTATGATTTACAGTCGGAGGATTCACGAAGTCAACAGATATACATTCATCAATCAATGGTTTACCCTTCAAATACACCCAGTTTGGTTTAAAAATCAAGCTTCCAAACCATATCATTGATTACAAATCCATGAGAACCTCCTCTTTCCAATAGTGTGAGTACCAATTCATGAGTTTTACAACCTCTAAGTTGAACTTGTATGAGTATCGCGAGTTGGTCATCCTCGTATCTCTCATTGAACTTTGCGATCTCAGGAATCCTCGTCTATGGCATTGGGAGCCATTCTGATGGGCGGTTGGTTGGCGCTGATTCTTTTGCCACGATAGGAAGTTCACCGTCTACTTGTGTCCTTTGCCGTTCTCTGGCTCCTCATTTTTTTCTCTGAAACTTCCCCTCCATTTTGGGGCCGTTGATGTCGTTTCCGACAGTCACGTGAGATGTGTCCTGGTTTCCCGTACGTCCAGAACAATTGTTGATTGCATTGATCGATGGCCTCGATCTCTATCGGACAAGAGGTTTGTGTGGATTGCAACGTTCCTCTTGCATTATATAGGTTGTGGCTTTGGGGTCGCCAGCCATGAGATTCTTCCATGGAGTATTGTATTCAGTGCTGGCAATGCAATCAGCTATTGTGATCATTCGCGTAAGGTCTTCATTGATGCCGAATATGGAGGTTACTCGCTGATTGTCGCACTTCAGGCTGTTGCAGTAAAATCAGATTTTGTCAGGGGGCAAGTTCAATTCCGATGATGATTTTCCTTAAATGCCGTATATGTTGTATCACCCTAGGCTGCTAACACAAGTGTTAAAGCTTGTGCCGTATGTCAGACTTCTCATTAATCTTTCTAACGTGTGCATAACTCCAGTGGAGTCAGTGAGTTGTGCCATGTCGGATTGATCTGTGCGACAGGTAGTATGCCCGCGTTCAGCAACATGAGAGCGTTTGCGTGATCCGTTGATCCGGCTCCGCCGGTCTCTTCATGTCGTTGGATCATCCGTAGATTGGACTACAAAGTGAACACTGTGCTATTCAAAAGCGAGGCCGCAAGGTCAGATTTCGTCCTGTCATTGTTTAATCAGATCGGTGAAGTACACCTCCAAACTTGTCAGCACATCCAAACTGTCAGTCCTTCACCGGATAGATCGAATTAGGAAGTGCTGGTCAAATCGAGGAGTCACTAGAGAGTTGAATTCTTCTCTCAGTGAGTAGTTCTTGTGGGCATGTATTTTGTAGCCCTTCCATCACCATACTCAATTGTTGGAGCAGATGGGTATTGAGGCTTTTGAGTTCCAACAACTTCTGGTACATGTCTTTGTTGATACGAGCTTGTCAGCTGATGCCTCCCATCGTGCGAGGTGTCTTCTCAACAAGCAACGGCGGAGGCAAAGGATTTGCCGTGCCCAAGGGGTCTTTCACCACGTTGGCCCTCGTAGTCGTTGGTGCTATGTCATCTGTTGCAAAAGATTTTGTTGCCATCTGGTTTGCCTGGAGAGCTTCGTTAACCGTGTACTATTGATACTCCACCGAATTCCTTGCCGGTTACTACTCCTCGTTGCCGGCAGTGCTAAGTCTGTAACTTTCATGATGGTGGAGATACACTTAAGTCTTAAAACAAATCATTCCATTGCTCCAATTACCCTTATCATCTTTTTCTCTGCACCTTATCCCAGTGAATCATTCACATTTCACTCGGCGTAACACTTTTACGAGAGCCTAGTGGCTCTGGAGGGACGGCCAATGCATTAAGTCAAAGGCCACAACCTCACATTGGTTCAAGTCTTCTGCCTCTTGTGCCTTGCTTTGGGAAAGATTCCTTTCAGGAGAAGCTTCTTGTCGCTAAGAGTTGTTTCTTACATCTCTGATGCATTAAACAGAAGTTTCCTCCTTGAAGAAGCTTCTTCAGGTCTTCAGATGAAGCTTCACAAAGAGGTTGCTTACTTTTCCAAGCTTTCCTCTAATGATCATTGATCTTGCCATACTGCTGCATCAGATGCGCTAACAAAGAGCGGCCCGAAGCTTGTAGCATATTTGCCCATGCACATTGAAGGGCCCAGGCTCCATGCATAAGGGTGGTGATGTAGTATAGGTCTCATGCCAAGGGGGCATGATGCCTGCCTAGTCAGATAGAGGACTCCTTGACCAGGATAGCTGTGTAGTATTGTGTAGTAGGTAGCTCCCCTCCGTGCAAGAGATAACTAGAGGTATGTGCAACCCTCTTGCACATGCCAGGACACTATATCTCACACTAGACCCTTTAGTCTGCTTCAAGGCTGGCAGCCAGAATTTATTAGGCGTGTGCAGGAGAGAATTCCTCGTAGATGTGGACCTGGGAACACACCATTAAATCTGTATCTTTTCTCCCAATGCTCCGAATGCAGTGCAATCTTCATCACCATTGAGCTTAGCACCAGTACAAGAATCACACCTCTCAACACCTCCCCCCCCCCCCCCCACGATTGGTGCACTGGTAACTCAAAACTTCTTACATGTATGTTCTCCTTGAAAGTTCCTTGAGTGACTCCCAATAATCTTTGTTGAGGAAATGGAACTGAGTGTCCTCCTTGTTGAGTAGAAAATCAAAGAAGTAAATTTTATGCCCTGATTAATCAATGTTGGTATGACTGCCTGACCTGTTGTTTGGCTGCCGTTATGTGATTCCAGAAAACTGTCATACCCAAAAACTTCCAAGTTGTATTTGAGCCACTGTTAGACATTTCTGGTTGCTATACACAAAAGCAACTCGTCTGGTCGTTCATGGAGGTGAAGCTTCGCATGTTGGTTTGGCCCCTACGGCTCCTTCTTGGAACTTTCCTCCTTTTTTGGAGGTGGAAAATCCTCAATGAGTATTTTGTACACGCTTTCTGATGACACTCCAGTAATTTTTATAGGACCAAAGGCATCCTGGTCATTCCGGAGGTTGTCCTTGTCATTCTTGGTTGTAATCAGCTTGTTTGTGGCAGAAACAGTCACTATAGTGGTCTATGCTAGTTGCCACATCCATTTAATTCCTTATCGTCTGCATCTTTTGGACTAGTTGTTGTTGTTTTTGCACAAATCTCTGGAGGAGTGGTAACTTGGGAATTGTCTGTCAGAAGAGTGCAATGAACAAAGATAGTGATAGCAGAAGCAGGCAGAAGCAACGGAACATGCATAACTGTGTTAGTAGGATGATGAAAGCAGAAAGAGCAAGTGGTTCCGAGGAGTTAGCCGCAGAACTTGAGAAAGGTCGAGGTACCGGAGGCGCGAGGCAGACAAGTGCTGATGAGAGAGAGGAGGAGGAAAGCAAGTGACGGGCTTGATGCGTGCTGAGCAAAGGATGAAAGAGCGAAGAAGGGTGAATAGGGAATGGTTGGCGAAGGCAGTGGAGGCGAGAAGCGAGCAGAGCGAGGACATGGCGGTGAAGCCGTGGAACCAAAGGGGAATAGGATGCCAAGAACTATTCTGTTTAAACTCAAGGGAATGAGCATCCTTGGTATATACGGACAGAACATGACAAAAGGTTCTATGCAACGGCTTCTCTGATAGCCGGACGTGGGTGACACATGGCACTTTGTTAGGGGATCCCTTGACCGTTTGGTCTCAACGGGTAGTCTTCCGAGAGCTGTTGGTCAAGTTAGTTCGGCCAAGAACCTGAACCTTTATTGAGAGCTCGTACAATTTGTGAGGAGTCTGCTTGTCAGATTCTATTTCCAACATCCCCTGTGAATCTAGGTGTTAGAGAGGTGACCTCTTGTAATAGTGGTAGTGCATTTCCTCCCACATTGGCGAATTTTCTACTCCACAGTACAAGAGCAAGTTGTTCCACATCTCCTTGAGGTCATGAGGGAATTCATCCACCACCTAATGAAGTTTTTTTCCAAGGACTTGTTTCAGTACTTCCCTGATTTCCTGATTAATCCATTCCTTGTGGTGTTGGAGGGCTTTGTTAGAAACCGCTGGCCCTAGACAGGTCAGGTTACCAAGCAGTGCATCAATAATCCCGTAGCCATGCAAGAGTTCTGGGTACAGGGCCTTGTAGACGTCTGTTGCCCATTCTTGTGCTGTGGAAGTGGAAGATGTGTGACGCAGAACATGCACTCTTCCTGTGAGATCTGGAAAGCTGTCGTTTTCCTGACTCGTGGTTGCAATCCACTGCTTCCTCCAGGCTTGTTGCTGAATACGATGTCATAGCTCAGGGATAGAGTTAGTCTTCAGTTGGTGATTAAGGTACAAAGGATGGAGGCGCTCCCAAAGTAGACGGTAGACGTTGAAGAAGGCATTGTCATGGTCTCGGATGGAGTGATGTGGTGAGCGAAGGTGTTTCTATGGTCCGGTGAGGAGCTGCGCCATATTGTACTGGTTGATTGGGGTTTGATGAGCCAGAGTGAGCACTTGGTTTTCCCAACCAGTGACATTGCTTCCATCTTCCGCTAGTACAATACACGTCTCCCAGGAGAGAGACATGTGCAAAGGGAAAGAAGGGATGAGAAGGGAAAGGAAGGCACTGCCACTGTGCCAATCACATGAGAGGCTATGCCACAGCTGATCTTCTATGTCCTCATAGGCTAGCTGAGAGAAGCTTCCTCATCCAAGGTCAGGTCTGGCAAAGTGACGGCTTGTTCCGCTTGTTAGCTCGAACAGTGAGCAGAAGGTCGAGCGACGTCTGATACACCAGGAGTAGGGTCTTGGATTCGAAATGTTAACTTGGCTTGGGAGGAGGAAAGGGTAGGGAATGTTGTGAGGAGAGGTGAGAAAAGAGGGTGAATACTTAAGTTCGGGTCCAGGTTACCACTCCATGGGATGAAGTGGTCGAATGGATTCTTATAGGAGAGGTGCGGTAGCTGCTGAGGAGGAGGTGTTGCTCTTGTAGGACGGGAACAAGTGTGCGCATTGATGGAACCATGTGCACCGCGGAAGTTTCAACGTGGGCGCATGTCATTGCAAAACAAGCGATTTGACCGGGCGGATCCTTGTGCCAAGCAAGTGATGAAAGCAGATGATGGCGGAAAAGCAACTGATGGCGAAGTGGGCATAGGGGCAAAACCACGTGCACTGCGAAATAAGGGAATAGAATACGGCAAGGGGAAGGCAAATGCCAACGTGCCACAAGAAAACTGTTGCTGGCGTGGGTGCAAGCTGCTGCGAAGCGGGGAGGTAGCTCGTGCATATCCTTGTGCTGGCAGTAGATGCTGATGATTGTGGATGATGGAGGCAAAAACTGATGACAAGGCAGTGGGTGCAAGGGCAAAACCACGTACGCTGTGGAAGTTTTGGCGTGGGCACAGGTCATCACAAAACTGGTGATGCGACCGGGCGGATCCTTGTGCTGAGCAGATGATAAAAGCGAAAGCGGAGAAATGACTGATAATGGAATGGGTGCAGGGGTAGAACTACGTGCACTACAAAACAATTTTGATGATGATGAGGATGAAGTTGATGCAGAGGTGGCTTGAAGAGGCGGAGGCGAATGAAAAGAAACTTATGTAGGGGTAGGCTGGAGGAGGCGATAGATGCTGATTGGCAATAAGGAGGAAGTGTGGAGGCCGAGGGAGAATGATGATGTCATGATGGAGGAGCGGCAACTGCAGGCGAATGTCAAAATGGGCGGATGAAGGAAGCAGCAGTGGGCATAGGGCAAGGCAACCAGCTCCTTCGTTGTCAGGAGAGTGACGGCTTGTTTCCCAGTTGGCCCAAGACCGCCGGGCAGGAAGACTGGTGGTATCCGGTAGCATGAGGAAGTCAGCTGCAGCGGAGCAAGTCGTGAGATGGGCAGTGATGCCGGTCCGTGGATGTCAAGAGACTGACGGCTTGTTCCCATCTGGCCCGAGACCAATGGGTAGGAAGACTGGTGGTGTCTGATATCTTGATGGAGGAAGGCAGTCTGCTGTTGCTCACGGCAAGCGGAGACGGTGTGAGAGGGCGGCTTGAGGCGATGAATGATAGAGAGTTGAGGTTAATGGGGCGGATGGAGCAGATGAGGCAGATGAAGAGGATGAGGAAGGTGGAGGCACTTGCAGAGGCTGAGATGATGAGAGGCGGTAGGTGGCAGGGGGTAGGAAGCTTCCATGAAGATGACGGCAAGTGGCGACTCAAGAGCTGCTTGCGGGTATTATTGAAAGAACACCGATCATTGACCACAGGCGTGAAATGGGCACAGGGTTTGATCGGGAGCATGAGTCGTCACTCCTGCGTGAGGAGCAGTCTAGGCGAAGCTACTGATGTCAGCTGCTGATGAAGCATAGGAGCATGAAGTGGCGATGGTGGCGGCAGATGAATGTTGGACCGAGGAGCGAATTTATGGCAAAGGTGAAGTGATGACTATGTCACGAGGCACCAGTAGATGTTCCCTGATGCTCTGATACCATGTCAGTAGAATGTAATGAATAGAGAAAATGATAGTAGAAGCAGCAGAACATGCATAACTATGTCAGCAAGATGACGGAAGCAAAAAGAGCGAGTGGTTTTGAGGAGTTAGCCACAGAACTTAAGAAAGGGCGAGGCACAGGATGCGCGAGGTAGACAGGTGCTGATGAGAGAGAGGAGGAGCAAGGCAAGTGATGGGCTTGATGGGTGCAAAGCGAAGGATGACAGAGTGAAGAAGGGTGAACTGGGAATGGTTGGCGGAGGCAGTGGACGCAAGAAGCAAGCAGAGCGAGGACACGCCGGTGAAGCCGCAAAACCAAAGGGAAAGAGGATGCAAAAAATTGAACTGGTTAAACTCAAGGGAATAAACATCATCGATATGCATGGTCAGAACAGGAAAAAAATTTCCATGCAACGACTTCTCCGCTAGCCGGAAGCGGGTGACACATGGCACTTTATTAGGAGATCCCTTGACCGTTAGGTCTCAACGGGTAGTCTTCCGAGAGCCGTTGGTCAAGTTGGTTCGACCGAGAAACTGAACCTTTATGGAGAGCTTGAACAATTTGCGAGGGGTCTACTTGTCAGATTCTACCGTAATGTCCACTTTTTTTGTTCAAAAATGAATATTTTTCATTCACATATGAGAAGTAGCTGAATTGTGTCTGGTTTGGGTGAATCTCCTCCATAACTTGGGGAGTAGACATTAGGTACAAAAAAAAACAAAAATGTAAAACGATTTGAGTCGCTATCAAACATGTGTGTGTAGCTTAGCCGAAGTGCGCTCGCGATGGCAAGCGTGCTCCGACGCGTCGATCACGCCCTCGCTATTCCTCTCTTGTGACATGTCAGTGTGCTTGTCAATGCAAACACACTGATGTGTCATGCGAGAACTCGAAGCTTTGAAAACTCAAAGCTTCGAGTTCTCGAGCAGCAATTGTCACTTTGAATCCACGGATCAAGGACCTGAACAGGGAATGGGCGATTTTAAGGAGCAGGGGTGGTGAGAGTAGGTGGTTGGGAGAATCATCCAAAAAACTACAAAGGGCCTAACTTTGGGTGAAATCAAAGGTCACATAAGTCATAAAAAAAAAAAGAAATCAATGGACAGTTCGGTATTTCCAACATTGTCTCAAAAAATCAAGGCCGTATACTTTGATTGTGCTAGTGAAGACGCCATGTTCCACCCCTCTACTTCCATAAGGTCTGCTTTTTCTTTCTCCTCCCTCTTCCCTTTGAGTTCAGGAAACTCCTCCTTCTTTTCTTGCAATTAGTTTTGTTGTTTTTTATCAAAGAGTGTACTCCATGGGATTGAAAAGGAGGGAGGGATGCAGTCATATTATCAAGGAGGCATCTTGTGCAGCCTCCCCTTGCTTGTACACTCCCTCACTTTCTCTCTCACTTGTTTTCCCTGATTACTGCTGTACTCAACTTTGTAGATCTTGCGTTTGCCAAACACTCCCTCAGCTCACACCCCCTTGCTCTTGATGACGTCAACAACAAAGATCCTACTACGTGAGTGACTGTGATATCCATGGTTATTCTCTTGCTCCTTCATTGTTTTTCTTTCTTTTTTCTTCTTTAGTTTACTCTCTCGCATCCTTCTCTTGCATAACAAAGCCGTTTGGCCGCCTTTCAGCCTACTACTCCACCAATTTGTTCTTTTTTACTAAGGTTTAGATACATTTCCCGACCATATTCAATGGCAAAGTAGGATTTTACAGTTGCAGTAGGTCTCACTTTTGCTGTGAGTTTTTCTACAACACCAATGGATCCTGTAGCAAAAAGAAGGCCTCTATGGTGGATATACATGTTTATGAAACCATCTTTCAGACTAAAGTCCCTCTCCTGCAGGGGCATCCTGCTATGGTGCTATTGGGGTGCAATACATTGGAGGCTGTTAAAAAAATCTGTTGTTATTTGGTAGGATATTCTTGAGAAGACCTCGTAAAACACCCAGTACCATCACGAGGTCCACAATTGGCACATCGATTTATTGAACCTCTCATGGTGGCCTTGCTAATTTGAAGATTTCAGCTTTAGTTGATGTTGTCTCCTGCACCATGAAGCATGTGGTATCTGTGTGCATAAATCAGACTTGTCTGATGGTGGAGCTGCGTGTTTACGACTTCCACATCCCATCCACAACTGGCCGCTTGTGCACGTAAGATGAGAGTGCGTTGGAGGTTAGACCAAACTGCCCCATACACCTGTACAAGATGTCCTTCAAGACCCTTTTTGTTAGAAAGTAGGTTGCTTTCTTGGTTCTTGGCACATGCATGAGTTCAATCATACAATGTTTTACCCTTGAATTAATCCATTGTCCATGAATGACAATGTGCTTTGATGGGTTACATAGTAACCCTATTACAATTGCTTTGTGTGACAAAAGACACTGAAGAAAATCGTGATTTGTGGATCGGTCATTTTTTACATATCCACCAATCAAGGTGCAAGAACATGTCAGAATGTGCGCCCCCCCACATCTGCGGACGCATAGTTAGGGTCAGCCCAGGAGAAAAAAACATGGAAATTGACCTAGATGTCCAAACAGACCCCGGATAATACGTAATGACCAGTCCGATGCTAGTACAAAAGGGTAAGGACTGTACGTTGGGTTGGGTCCAACCCCTCCAGTCCATTGGTGGGCAGAATTGAATTTTTTTTCCCTTTATGTCACTCCTCCTTGGCCTCTCCCTGTCCTGTTTCACGGAAGTGGTCGTCATGGTAAACTCTTGAGGCTCGTGAACCCGACTTCAAACAAGGTCAAAATGCAATTGGAAGAAAAGAAATTCAACCGCCGTCATAGAAGAAGGTAAATAAATGTAATTGTGCATAAAATTACGTCATCTTGTTTTTCATAACATAAGGAAACATCCAAAAATCATCCAAATTTGTCAAAGATCATTTTCTTTGGGAAGGTCATAACCGATGTGTGAAACTAGCATGTTCACAATACAAGAAAAAGTTTATCTCACTTTAACAAACTTATCATGAGATAAAACCATGTTCATCAACGAGAGAGGATGTCCTTTTTTGGCCTACCTAGTAACCCTATAACAATTGCTTTGCATGGCAAAAGATGCTGAAGAAAATCATGATTGGTTGATCGGTCATTTTTCTAACATATCCACCAATCAGGGTGTAAGAACATGTCAGGCTGTGTGCCCCCCCACGTCCGCGGACGCATAGTCAGGGTCAGCCTAGGAAAAAAATCACGGACATCGACCTTGATGTGCGGACAGACCTCGGATAGTACGGGATGACCAGTTTGACGCTAGGACAAAATGGTAAGGACTGTACGTTGGGTTTGGTCCAACCCTTCCAGTCCATTGGTGAGCATGATTTAATGTTTTTTCCCTTTATGTCGCTCCTCCTTGGCCTCGCCCTGTCCTGTTTCATGGAATTGGTCTGCATGGTAAACTCTTGAGACACGTGAACCCGGCTTCAAACAAGGTCAAAATGCA
>SZWC01010210.1:7969-34545 GCA_023375785.1 Penium margaritaceum
CGTGTGTGTGTGTGTGTGTGTGTGTGTGTGTGTATGTTACACATGCCACCATGATATGTTATGTGGCACGTGGTCTCATTGTCGCAGCGAATGGGCTGGCGCAACTGCTGCATGATATGGTACAACCAGATGCTCTCACAAACCCCAGCCTCCAACACGACAATCTCAACCTCAGTCACGCTCAGCACAACGTAGTCGCACTTGCCATTCTTCTACAAGACAGCCTTACCCCCGACAAGGAAGATGTAGCCGGACCGGTTTTGAGCATCGTGACCGTGGACCCAATCATTGCCAGTGTCTCCATCGACAACCACAGACGGCTGTGCACAAAAACACAAGCTCAGACATGGAGTAGACGTGACTTATCGCATCATGCGCAGAGTAGCCTTGAGATGGAGCAAACGTAGATTGGTCGCTCAGGTCATGAGAGACATGATTCTCATGCATGACAAGGTGATTACGGCTAATCGCGCTAGGCTAGGAGAGTGTGTTAGAGGGTCAACTTTGACAGATGTATCTCAATGCACCCTTGGACAAATTAGGCAAATCAAGGTGTCCTATACAACTGTGATAATGTGTTTTCTCACTCAAGAGTTCACTCAAACTCTTGCATCACATGCACACCTACATTCGCTTGCCTATTTTTTTTGTCTTTGTAACCTACAACTCCCCCTTATGAACACTTGGTCGTGCCTAGGAGGCTCTTGGTGAGCCTGGCCTTGCCTGTTCATTGAGTGGTATCGGAGGTGGAACAAGGCTTTGCCTGTTCCTCGAGGCATTCCTTTCAGCTTACTGTGTTACAGATTTGTTCATGGGTTGAATAATCCACTACCATGTGGACATCCGCTTCTATGGTGGTTGACATCAACACCGTCATATTTGAAGGAAATAACTTCTTTAGTTGGAGCAAGAACATGAAGATGGTGCTGATGGGGAAGGGACTCCAGAGCCATGTGAATGAGGAGGAATAAGCTCAGTCCTCTCTCACACCTGGTGACACTCGTGTACACCATGTGAAGCTTGACTGCACTCTCGATATCATGTACCTCTACCTTTCCAAACGGCAACAATTCCTTGTCTGTGGAATCCTCACGCAAAAGAGATTGGGAAGAAAACTCGAGTCCACATATTCTTCAAAGTGAATTCTCATGAACATGCAGTTCCGCCATCACTTTCACACTCTGAAGATGGATGAGTCAGGATGCATTATTGACTACATCAACATGGTAGAGTCTCTCTCTAGTCAGCTTTTAGCAATTGAGGACCCTGTCAAGGAGGGTGTGCTCATGCTAACCATTCTCTCTCGTCTTCCTAGTAGCTACACTCCACTCATTTTTTCACCCCGGACTAATGTGGCGGCAAGCTCTCCCTCGATGATGTGGAGGAGAGCCTACTATTTGAAGAGGAGTGTCACAAGGGAGATGAGGGCGAATGTGGATTGGATGTTGCTCTCATCACCAACTCTGGTCATGGAGGTGGTGTTGTACCAACCATGGACGATGGCAGAGAAGGGAATAAGAAGGGGACCAACCACTACAACAAGATGCAGAGTCATTAGGCGTGTAGATCCCGAGGAAGAAGGTGGACCTTGCGACTGGAGTAGGAGGGGGAAAACAGTTTGATGCTTTCTCGAAAGCAGCATATTGGAAGAGTGGATTTGTGGCCCCCATCCGGGTCCTACGCGTATGCGACAACACTGCCTTGTTCTGGATCATCGAGTTGGAAGCCACGCGGCACATGACGTGTGGCTGGGAGTTTTTCGTTGTCTACACCGCCATTGAACCTCATCTGGTGTTTATTCGACAACCATGTGCATATGGCGGTTGGTGAAGGTCAGATTGTGCTATGTGCTTTTGTTGAGGGCAAGAACATACAACGTTATGTGAAGGGAATACTCCATGATCCGATGCTAGAAGCTAACCTCCTCTCTGTTTCTTCTCTTGTCTCCAAAGGCATTCAGGTTCGCTTTGCGAATGCTGGTTGTACGATCTTTTCCAGTGCAAGTCTTATGCTTGCAGAAGCAGGCAAAGTGGACGGTCCTTACCGTATCATGTGGTGTTGGAGAAGGAAGCCGACTCAATGTTGGTGATGAGAGAGGGAAAAGACAACATCAGCCTGTGTTACAGCCGGCTTGGTCACCTCGGTTTTGGTACCATGATATCCATGTAGTAGATGGACCGTGGCCAGGAGGTTAAGGAGGATGAAGCACTCTAGTGCACTGGCATGTGAGAAGTATGTTTAAGGGAAGCAAGCCCGCTCTCCTTTCACGTGAGCAGGAAAAGGGGCGGCTGAGCTCTCTCACATGTTCACTCTTACATGTGCATTCCCATGCCATCACAGTCCTTGTCCGGTAAGTTGTACTTTGTCACGTTTATTCATGAAAAGCTGAGGAAGACATGAGTTTCCTTCTAAGTTGGAAAGGATGAGTGCATTAATTCTTTCAAGGTTTGAATTTCTGTTGCACTGAATGAGATTGGCAAGTGGTTGAAGGTGTTTCACACTCATGGTGGAGGAGAGTACCTTTCCAATGACTTCCGAACATTTCTGAAGGATCCCGGAATGAGGCACACCATCACCCAACCTGGAAAACTGCAGCTGAACAGTATGACTACATGTAAGGGTGCACACCCAATCCTGGGTTCGCAAATCGGATTCGCAAATCCGGATCCAAGATCAGGATTCACGAATCCGAATCCGTGAAAATGGATTCGTCAAAGATTCACAAATGTGTCATGCAAGACTTTGAGGCAAGGATGAGGGGAGGGAGGCGACTTAGAAAAAATAGCAAAGAGTCCAGGCCAACTCCTCGCATGAGATATCCCTTCTTAGCAGGGTTATCGCATGCATGTCTATTGGCCTGTTGTGGACGGGGAGCAACTTTTGACTCATCACTGACAGAAAGGCTTGGCGCGTGTCCGAACAGGCTCGCAGACCACTAGTTGTCTTCGTGGGCAATCTAATGCTGCCGAGCCACATCAGGCTTGTCATCGAGCATGTGGGTCGTCAGCAGTTGAAAAGCCAAGTTTGAACTGCCGAGATCCTGTTGTCGACGCATTGACAAGGACAAGCTCTCACCATCGCACACATTGTGAACGACACTCATGGAGCGTGTTCACAGGATGCTCCAAGATGCAGAGCTCTTGTCAACCTTGGACGAAAGCAGTCAGCATTGTTGTGTAAACATAAAACCGGAGTCTGATGCGCATCGTGCCGCTGATGACACCGGAAGAGGCATGGACGGGACGCAAGCCAATAGTGATGCAACTGAAAATCTTTGAGTTTTGCACATTTGTGCAACATGCCTGACGGCAACCGTAAGAAGCTGGACGCAAAGTCTGTGACGACGGCCTTCTTCGGCTACGACACCATGAAATACTGCCTCTACGATTTTGCTGCATGTAAGATCATCTGCTCAGAAACTGAATTTGTTCTACGAGTTTTAGAGTGCATGGCAATGCAGTGGGTGGGGACATCCAATCACTTTATCAATGAAAAAGGCCAGATGACTTCACATGTTCCTCCACTGAGCAGGATTAACTCCGCCATGGAATTACCTATAGCTCATTCCTGTCTTCTACTCTTCCATGGCACAGCAATGCCACCAACAAGGAAAACAAGCTGAGGTACATGTTTTCCTTGTAGTCGGTGCTTCCCAAGTCCTAGTGCCTGAATCCAACACATTATTCTTGGGTATGGAGCTTGTTGGTGGTTTTGCTGTGTCATGGAACTACTAGCACAAGGGCAAGTGTGACTAAAGACAGGACATAGATGGAGCGAGAGCGCACGGGAACTCGTTGGGAACAAGGGAGTAACCCAATGCAATTTTACGATGGACCATTGGCCTGGCAAGGCTAAGGACAACAATGAATCTTTGTGAGGCAGGACAGTTGGCTGGGAGAGAACAGGAGAGGTGCAAAGGATTGCCAGCTCCTGCTGGCTAAGATTCATTGCAACATGATGTAGATCCAAAGTGAAGAGGATGATCCCTCCCCTGCAAAGAGGGCAAGTGCGGAAGGATAACAGGAGGGTGGAGAGCTGCTTCAGTGGCGGTTGAGAAATACATTGAGACATAATGGATAGTAGGAAGACGACAATGTAGGAGATTTTGATGACCAAGTTGGTGATGAGGGTGAAATTGAAGCCTCTGTAGAAAATGAAGAGGAGTCAGAATCTTTAATGACTTGAAGGAAAACAAGGTACTGAACTTAAAGGCGGACATAGAGGAAGAATGAATGAGCACAGGGGGCTTGGCTGGAAAGCACGACGAGGACAAGTCCTCATAAGAGGTTGAGAAAGGTAGGAAAATTCCCCTAAGACAAGAGAGAGGGCAAGGGAAGGAGGAGAAAAGCGGTTGAGCTCATGCTGGCCACAAACTTGAATAAGAGGGTACCATACGAATTGACAAATCGATAAAGCTCTATATCCCACAAGCGGGAGGCCCTTGATATGGTAAAAACAATCATGCAAGTGTGCATGGGACCATTATCGGAGAATTTGTAGTTATGAACATCCTTCAAGAGCCAAAAAGAGGCGAAAAAATCCCAGAGGGAGAGCTTGAATAGAATGACGTGACAAGGACGAGGGATTTTAGTGACCCTCTTCCAAGCCGAAGTCGTGTAAAACATGAAGCTGAACGGAAAGACAAGAGGAGCACCAAACTCAAATAGTTGTACTCATAGACACTATATTGCGGTGTGGAGAAAGCAACGCGCTCCATGCACATTCTTGTAGACTCGAGGAAGTCAGAGGTGGGAAATCAATTAACCATCTCCATTAGGCTACATTGCCTAAAGCTTTTGCTAACATGCATGTTCTGCCTCAGGTGACTAAGATCGTTGGAAACAAGAGTGTTAGTCTACAAAACACAAGACCCACCAAAAGAGACCAAAAAAGAAGTCATGAGACACAAGCACCATGATTTCAACATTGACGAGAATAAGAGGATGGAATAAAAAGAGAGGGCTAGTCGTGAAAGGATGGACCAATGCAATAAACCTTGCACACATTCCTGCCAGTCAGATGCAAAACTTGGAAGAAAAGAACCAGAATTAAGACAAAGAGTAGGCTAGATTTACAACATGCCAGATAACACAGTGTTTTTTAAGTAGTAGAGATGAACATGAAGAAGATGAGAGAAGGAAATGGTGCACAAAAGAAACAGATTGTACAACATGCACGAAGTGTAAGGAAATAGAAGGGTGGGCGGGAAAAAACATAGAAAGTATACAAATTGTCACATGTTATGCCATGCAACATGATGCAACCACTGGAGCGCAAAGATACAATGCCCAAACTACAATCTCAGAAAGTTATATGCTCTAGACGTCGAAAGTGGTGAAACACAACAATTCTATCTCAAGAGCACACACAAACAGGACATCTGTACCCATTTTTGTTGGTTTGATTCAATTGCCTACCACTTTTGTGCAAAGGAGGAAGTAATTGAATTTTTCCCTTCAATGTCACCCATTACACCCTCCAATAGCTGATTATGGCCGTATATTGTAATGTACTCACATGAATACCTTCCAAGAATTATGAATTCATGTAAGCCCTATGAAACCCCAAGCCCTATCAACATTGATCCTAATTTATCTTTCAAGGTGCCCTCCTCCATCTTATCTCACAAGGATGTTACGCGGATTTAACCTCTTCCCATGTCGCTAAGATAATTTCCACCATTTTGGATGCCCAAAAAATTGACCCATGGTTTTTTTCCTCTGTGTCATCAACAAATAAATCAAAGAAAACTCAGCCAAACTCAAATATATGGAAGATGATTTTTCTTTGGTCTTTACATCTAGTTAATACCTTCTTAAGAGGCATTTCACCTATTTCTGAGAACTTTCTATAAAGGGTAGAAAACAAATAATTTGCCTTCCTCCATGATCTTTTGAACTTAGGGGCAGGTTTCACATCTTGAGCTTGGTTTATGCGTATGTAGCCCCTTTTGATTAGCCGGCTACGAGCAGGTGTAAAAAATAGAGAGGGTACATGTAGGGATTATCCACAAAATCTGAATGTGTGTATTCCCTACCCGACGTTCAGAAGAATAAGACTCCCCTACTCGCTGACCTGAGAATCTTGACACTCTATCCATGAACAATGATAAAACGCAACATGTTGACGCTGCATGCGATGCAACTTTGATGTGCTGACATCGACAAATTCTTCGAACATTCACAAACCCCTCATTTGAGGAGTTTGTGAATGTTCGAGGAGGTTTTTGCGGTTGTTTTGCATGGGGGGGGACTAAGACCCCCCATGCGTTGATGTTATGCTGAACAGAGAATAGATGGTGAACACGTATGAGTTGCAAGGCAGAACACGGTTTTAGAATTTGGGACACTTGAGCAATTCGTAATTAGCGATAAGTGTACTTCGATGACAAGTGCCAAAATGACTGAACACATATACACAAGTGTCAAGTTACAAATCAGGCGTAGTCGGAGTCATCGGCCACGTCGCCGATGACCGAGAATTTCCTTGATGATGTACCAACAATTTCCTAATGTCCTTGTCTACTTGTACAGGAGGAGGACAAGCACATCCTTGCCGGGGAAGTTCTTGGTGGGGTCCTTGTAGTGCGCTGATATGGAACACCGAATGAACCTGCATAGTGTCAGGCAGTTTAAGTCATGCAACCACGGGGGTTTGAATGGGCTTGATCTCAAACAATCCCAACCATCGAGGTTTGAGTTTGGAACAGTTGGCTCCATGGAGTTTGATGTTTGCCGAACTGAGGAGAACCTTGTCGCCGGTGGTGAACACACCGTTGTTGCAATGTCCATCGCCTGTTCGCTTCATCGCCGCTTGTGTCTTCATGAGCATCTGTCATGTTTCATCCTAGATGGTGGAAAAATTGCGGCGTTAGATGTCGATAGCAGGAATGTTGCTCTCGCTGTGAATTCTGGTTGGTGTAGTTGGAATGAAGTTTTACCCGTTGTGGTGGATTTTGCCAAGTTACATACGATTTCGGCGGTCGAGAGTTTGGCTGCCCCATTCGCCCCGTTTGGCTCGCATAATTTTCAGATAACTTGTTTGGGCGTTTGATTGGTCTGCTCGGTTTGGTCGGTTTGAGGGTGGAACACCGTTGAAATCTGGATCCAACTGCCGCAGCAATTCATAAGTTCGTGCCATAAATGGCTGGTAAAATGACCGTCTTTGTTACTTGTGATGGTTATTGGCATGCATTGCAGCCATAGGATGTTGTTGTGAAATAGCCGTGTTGTCCCTTCGGCAGTGACTGCGGTCTTCATCGGAATAACCCCAAGGACATTTCCAAAAATCTGTCAATAACCCCAAGGATTGCATCATATCCCTCGGGTGTGATTGGTAATCTTGTGAAAAATTCCATGGAGATGTTGGTCCACAGTTCTATCGGAACGGGGAGCGGTTGCACAAGTCCAGGTGGCTGTGTGCGACGTGATTTTTTTTTCACTGACACGCGTCACAAGATTTTCAGAACTTGGCCATGTCGGTTTGCATCTTTTCCCACCAGTAGTGCTTTGCCAGCTTCTTCAACGTCTTGTCCTATCCAAAATGTCCACCTGGACCAGTGCCGTGAAACTCCTCAAGCAACATGCAACAGAGTTCTTTGCTTGGAGATACAACCACTTGGAGAGTGAATTGTCATCGCCAATAGGATGCGTCGTGCCAGAACTTGGACTTTTCGTATCCGCCATGCTGGTCGTAGCCACGTGTAACAAACTTCTTGAGATTTGGATCTCGTTGAAGTTGAAATGCCGCTGTTTAAGCCATCAGGTCTGGTTGGCGGCTGGAAGCATGTGCTCCGTTGGTTTTTCCCGGCCGATATTCGATTTTGTAGTCAAACCCAGATTCAAGAAACACCATTCATTGATTTTGACGTCGACTGAGGTTCGGCTCCATCTTCAAGTATTTTAGTGCATGATGGTCGGTGTGTACGATGCATCGGCGGCATTCAAGATAACACCGCCATGTCTTAAACACGTGTTCGACTGCCAATATCTCCTTTTCATGTACGATGTACTTGAGTTTAGGTCTGTGCAACTTTCGTGAAATACACGTGATCGGTTGCTCTCCGCTGTTGTGTTCATGTAGGAGAACCACGCCAATGGCTCGGTCGGAGGCGTCCATAGTCATGATCTAGTCGATTGTTGGATCAATTGATTCTAGGGCTGGTGCTGAGGTCAAAGAACTCTGTGAGGCGGTGAAAGCTTCTTGTTTGTTGTCTCCCCACCGCCACTCGTTTTCTTTTTCAGTGAGATTGGAGAGAGGTACTGAAACTCAGGCGTACTGCCATAAAAAATGCCATTAGTAGTTGCAGAAGCCGAGAAAAAAACTTGAAAGTCTCTGATCTTTGTTGTCTTCAGCCAATCACCAATTGCTACCACTTTTCTGGATCCATGGTGATCCGTCTGCCATTGATGATGTGACCCAAAAGCACGATTGAACGGCGACCAAAGTTGTACTTTGAGAGTTTTGTGAATATTTTCTCTCTTTGTAAAGCTCCGAGAAGTTTTGGGAGACGTCCATCGGTCTACTCCGTGGTGCAGCTGTACACCACGATGTCGTTGAAGTATACCACGACAAAATTGTCAAGGTACGGGCAGAAAATGTTGTTCATTACCGCCATGAACGTTGCTGGGGCATTTGTGAGTCCAAACGGCATGACTGTGAAGTGGAAATTCCAGGAGTGAGTTCAAAACAACGTCTTCTCGATATTGACGTCTGCCATGCAGATCTGGTGATAACTATTGCGGAGATTGATTATGGTGAAAATTAGGGCTCCTTGGAGTTGGTCGAAAAGTGTGTCGGCTCAGGGAAGAGGGTAGCGTTTCTTGATGGTAGCGCCATTCAGCGCCCGGTGATCCACGCACATCCACATTTCACAAGTTATCTTTTTCACAAACAGTATAGGTACAGCCTATGGTGATGTGGATAGGTGGATGAACCTTTGACTGAGCATCTCGTCGAGCTGATTTTTCATCTCGGTTAGCTCATGGTTGTTCATCCGATAGGCTTCTTGAACTGTGGGTCAGCTGCCCAGTTTTCGCTTGATGCGATGGTTGATGTCTTGTTGAGATGGTAAGGTTCTTAGGAGTTCATCGGGAAAAAACATCTGCAAACTCTCGGATGAGAGGTGCAAACTCCTTGGGAACCATCACAAACTTTGTCGATGCCAATGAGGTTGATGAGGGAGATGATGCCGATGAGTCAGCTGCTACCATTTCATTTCCTCCGCGCATGAGCCCCTTGTTGCATACAGTACCTGGCCACGTTGAGTAGTATTGGTTGCACAGGTTGTTATTTCTTGGTCGCTAGAGTTTCCTCGACTACTTCCACCTCTGCTGCTTTTGTTTTTGTCTTCCACCCCATGCGTGAAGGTTTTCATTGTTCTAGTTGACCTGCAGATGGTGTTGGTATAGGACATTGCACCCAAGAATGCTTTTGTGATCACTCATTGGACATGACCTCCAGACCGTTACATCTCACAAATCTCCCACTTGCAATCGCAGTGGTTCTCAGAGTCTCCGTATCTGTAATCTTCCATCGACGAGTTTTCCTTTAAACACCCTTGGTTTGGTTTGCAAATCCAGATTTTGAACCATGCTAGCTTGCAAAAGTGTGAGAGGTCCCTCCATCCAATAGTACCGATATTGTTCTACGCCTTTTGCAACCTCGGGGTTGCACTTACAGTAGCATTGCTGGTTCGTCGTCCTCGTACCCCTTGTTGAACTTAGCGAACTTAGAAACCCTCTGCGGTGTCATGAGCCATTCAGATGGGCGATCGTTTGGCGGAGATCGCTCCTCTTGAACAAAGAGTTGCGTCTTTCACACGTGCTCGTTGCTGTTTCCTGACTCATTTTTCTATGAATTTCCCCTGTTTTGGTTCGCTGCTTGCTCTGGAAATTTTGAATGATATGCCTGAATGTTTTGCGGCTGTAGCACATGCGTGTCTCTCTGGTTGTCAGTGTGTACTTCCATCAGAGTCGAGGAGTCTCCTAACTGGCCTTTTCCATTCCCACGATAACTGGGGTTGGGAGGTCGCCAACCATAGGATTCCTGCATTCAAGCATTGCTGTCGGTGTTGTCGATCCTTTCTATGACTGCGATCATTCTTCGTAAGTCATTCTGGATGTCGAAGATGGCGATCACTTGTCGAATTTTCCATTTGAGGCTATTGTTGTAGTGAAAACAGAGTTCATCGTGGGCAATGTCTGCTCTGGTGATGATCTCTCATAATCTCCATGTGTAATCTGCCACACTATACTGATGATGTAAACGCTGAAGTTTGTACAAAGCGTCAGATTTCTCATTCAGCCGTCCAAAACATGTGAGCATTACTCATGAACATTTGCTCCAGTCGGTTGGTGGCGTTTGCGCGTCTTGTCATTGCACGCTGATTTGCTCCAAGGGTAGAACGCCTGCGGTTGGCGATATGAGACGGGAGCCGTTGGCCATTGATGAGACCCTGTTGGTCTCTTGCTGTCATTGGATGGCATTTAGGTTAGAACACCAACTTAATGCCATGCCACGTAGAAGCACGGCCACGAGGTCCATTTTCTTCTGATCATTGTTGACCCAAAAAGCGGTGAAGTACACCTCCAAGCTCATCAGCCACATCCAAACCGCTGGTCCATTGGAACGGTTTTGTTTGGGCCACACAAATCCTGGGTTTGTTTGAGAGTTGGGTGTTTCTCTCGATGAGCACTGCCTCTCGTGCACTTGTGCTGCAAAAAGCCTCCATCGCGACGTTGAGTTGTTGGAGCAGATGGTTGTTCATGTTGTTATGTCATTCTTGGTGACCTCTGGACATGACGCCAGCCACATGCAAGAAGACTACAGTGGTCGCAGGCTACCTTCGTAGTCTCTCCCTTATCTTGCACATCCCTTTGTACAAACATGAGTTTTCTTAGTGGCCAATTCACGAGGGCCAATTTTTCGGCACGGCCACTTCTGTTCTTTTTCAGCTTAGTTCTACAAAGCTCTTTTTTTGCTTCAGCTGCTTCTTTTGATTCGTCATTTGGCCACCCGAGTACTCCGTACTGTTGTCCGGGTGTGTCCATTTTCTGTTTGGTAGCTCGTAAATCTTTTCCTGGACTTTTTCATGGATTAGCCGCTGCACAGTTTGCATGTAAGCTAGAATGACCAAGGGTGGAGGGGATATCCCTTAATCTTACTCATTTTGACTAACTCGTACATTTTTCAAGCATACATTTTCCGTCTCTCAACCAAAATTAGTACCGTCTCGTCTGTTTTAATACACACAGTGTCCTCTCTCATACAAACAACACCAAAGAGGGTTATTACATTCCCTCATGGTATCAAAGCAGTTGAGAAACGATCATCCTCTCGCCCCACCATACAACACGTTGCAGTACCAATAGAGACCTCTGGACTAGGCTGGGCTGGGTGCGGCAAATAGGTCCTGGCAACATGGAGGCCGTGAGGTGAGGGCTCACGTATTGCAGTCCTCCGGAAGTGTTGGAGGTGGAACACCGCCAGAAGGTTTTTGACAGTTCCCACTGTCACTTCGGCCGTCTTGGCGGCAACGTACAGCACAAGTGACGGTGTCTTCGGCCGCCACCACAGTAGCATCTACGACCTCGGCAACAGCAACAGCTGCAATATTAGTAGCAGCAGCAACAGCTACAGGAGTAGCCATAGTAGCGGCTCCAGTAGCTGCGCAGCCCCATCGGCTGAAGCAACAGCAATGGAGGCATTTGGCAGCCGTGCGGGGTGGAAGCAAGAGCAACTACAACGGTGGTGTCTTAGGCCGCCACTACAATAACAGCTGTAGCCTTGGCAAGAGTAGTGGCTGCAGAAGGAGCCGCAACAGTAGCTACAGCAGCTATACCAGCAGCCTTAGCAACAGTAGCAGCAGTAGCCTTAGCAGCAAGTGTAGTAACCAATTGAGCAGCGGCAACATCAGCCGTAATATCTACGCAGTAGTAGCCGTCGCAGCTTAGGTAGCATCAGCAGGTGGAGCATAAGCAAAAGCGGTTGCAGCAACAACGACATCATTGGCATCACACCGGTCACGCATAACAGCAGTGGCATCCGACAGCTGCGCGCAATAGAGGCAGCTTGCTGCCAGGAAGCCGCAAGCTGCTTGTTGTCGAGAAGCTGCTTGGCAGCTTCCCAGACTACAAGTTCACCGATTGAAAAACTCGTCGATCGATGAGCTCATCAGCCAGCGAGCTCGTTGCCGGCAGGATATGTGCCACCAGCAAGAGCAGCTCCACCGACAGAAACGGAAAAAAATAAACAAAGGGCTAGGGTGCACCTGGGCCCATCTCTTCGGCATCCCTTCTCGGCCCTGTCCTCTAAACTCTTTTCTCCTCTCCTCTTTCATTTTATTTTACTTTCTTTTACCCCTTTTACTGTTTTTACTTACTCTTGGACTTCTGTTTGTTTTCTTCTCTCCTTGCACAGTCTTAGTCAAGACCCGGACATATGGGGACTTGTCCTTTTGTCTTGGGAGATTCTCTCTGAGATCAGTTTTTTTCTTGATCTTTCTTTGATTCTCTCTCCCATTATGTGGTGGAGACCCCAATATTTGGAGACCTGTCCCAAATATTGAGGGAGACCCTCTCTTCCTCATGGTCTAGACCTCTGTGTGTGGTTTTGTCCCGAGCTGTGGAAGACCATTTCCTCATCTGTCACTGTCCAAGCCTCGGCATGGCTGCGGCAGTGGTGCTACCGCCTGGGTGGCATTGGGGCCCGTCCCACTCGTATCCCACCATTTATGGACCGCCGTCCGCCTGCTACATGCCGCCACAGTGGCTGACCATGTTCGATTCACCCGACGTCCCGAGTCCTCCTCCGCCATTCATCTCGGGCTCCTCCCAGCTTGCCATCCCATCTTCCTCGGCTTCTCACTCAGCGCCCTCTCAGCCACGACCAGTCAACATCTCTCGCGGTGTGAGTTTGCCTGTCGGCTCTCAGGATCACCATTGTGATTCAGATGGATCCCTTTGGGGAGGGTCGTTGGACGGTCCGAGTGTGGGGGGTGCATGGATTGAGGAGTGGAAGCATGCTACATGTCCTTGTCTTTTGGCCTATTGTCTAGGCCGTGCTCCGTCATCTGCTTCCATTTCAGGTCATGTCGTTGCCTGTCATGTCTCGTCCCCTGCTTGTGTTTCTCATGGTATCTAGATTCTCGATTCCGGTGCCACTCACCACATGACGTCGTTGTGTGTCGTGTTTGTGTCATTAGAGCCTGTCGGGGATGTCCACTTTGTCTGCACTGGTTCAAGGCAGATGCTACCTGTTCAGGGAATTGGTGTCGCACGGTTCATTGGTCCCTCTGGTGACGTCTTCCCGCCCGATGTGCTGTGTGTTCCTACGCTTGAGGTGAGCCTGCGGTCAGTCACTACCCTCAATGATCAGGTTATGGAATTTGTCGCACCTCGTAGAGTTGGACTGTTTTGTTACAATTTGTGCTCCGTGGCCTTCACTGTGACAATCTGTATTGTGTGCCTCTGTTTGCACCTAGTGTTCCCGTTGCTGCCGCTGGTCACGACCATATTGCTCCTACGTGTAGGCATGGGCCTCATTGGTACATGCGTGGGCACGAGCCTCATAGGCACGGGCTTCGTAGGTGCAAGCGTGGACCTCATAGGCACGGCCGCCACCCTCGTAGGCATGGGCCTTGTAGGCGCGAGCCTCGTACATACAAACACAGGCCTCAAAGGTGTGGGCACGGACCTCGTAGACATGGCTGCATTCCTCATAGTCATGGGCGTGGGCCTTGCAGCCGTGGGCCTCATATGCATGGGAACCGTAGGCACACGCCTCGTAGGCGCGGGCCTTGTAGGCATGGGCCTTGTAGGTGCAGGCGCGGGCGTGAGCATCATAGGTGCGGGCCTCGTAGCTGCAAGTGTAGGCCTTGTAGGCATGGGCGTGTTCCTTGTAGACACGAGCCTCGTAGGTCCGGGCCTCATGGGTGCAGGTGCGGGGCTCGTAGGTGCAAGTGCGAGCCTTGTTGCACAGACACAGGCCTCTTAGGCATGTGTACATGCCTAAGAGGAATGTAGGCACGGGCACGGGCACGGGCACTTTAGGCATGGGCGCGGGCCTTGTAGGCTCAGGCGCAAGCCATGTAGGTGCAGGCACGAACCTTGTAGAAGCTGTTGCTGGCCTCCTAAGTGCAAACATAGCCTCGTAGGCGCAAGCGCGGGCCAAGTAGGCAAAGGCGCCAGCCTTCTATGTGCAGTTTGGGCCTTGTAGGACCAAGCACGGACCTTGTAGGCACAGGTGTGGACCTTGTAGGCGCAAGCACGTGTCTTATTGGCACAGACGTGGGCCTCGTACGCGCATGCGCATGCCTCAAAGGCATAGGTGTGGATCTCGTAGGCGCAGGCAAAGGCCTCGTAGGTGTTGGAACGAGCCTCGAAGACGAAGGCAAGGGCCTTGCAGGCGCAAGCGTGGGCTGCATAGGTGCAGGCACAGGCCTTGCCAGCGCAGGCGCGGGCCTTGCAGGTGCAGGCCCAAGCCTTGTAGGTACAGGCAGGGGCCTTGTAGACTCAGGAGCTGATGGATATGAGGGTGTCAGAAAAAAACAAAAATGGGTTGCTCAATAAAAATACTTGACGCCACAGCTGCAAAAAGGCTGTTTCACAGGTTCTAACACAATCTATGGAACTGAATTTGGAGTCCGTTTGATTGAGATATGGATTTCCAAAGTTTGGAAATCATGGGACTGGTTCAAATCATGACCGGAGCACTTTCAGCACAAAAGGTGGTCTTAAGTATTGACCTTGTTAGAATGCTGTGATGATGTAATTTCTCACTCAAGATCCATTCAGACATTCGCATTCTCTACAAACCTACATTCGCTTCCGTACTTCGTCTGTACAACCTACATCACCCTCTCATTAACAGTTGGTCCTGTCTAGGCGCCTCTTGGTGAGCCTGATCACCTCCCTGAGGGCTGCCCCAATTTGCATCAGTGGTGTCAGAGCTAGAACAATGCTTTGCCTCATTCTTGAGGAATTCCTCACACCCTGTTGTGTGAGAGGGTCGTTTGTGGGCTGAACATTGCACTACCATGGCAACATCCGCTTCTGTGGTGGTCGGCGTCAACATCACCAAGTTCAAAGGCAGGAACATCTTCAAGTGGAGCAACAACATGAAGTTGGTACAGATTGAGATGGGCCTCTGGAGCTATGTGAGTAAGGAGGAACCAGCCTAGTCCTCTCTCTCACATAGTTAGGCCCGTGCCCACCGCGAGAAGTGTGACAACGCCCTTGCCACCATCTACCTCATCCTCGCCAAACAGCAACAACTCTTTGTCCATGGCATCCTCACGCCAAAGAAAATTTAGAAGAAGCTTTAGTCTACTTATACATTGAATTCAATCCTCATAAAAATGCAGGTGCACCGTTGCTTTCACACTTTGAAGATGGATGAGTCCCAATCCATGATTGATTGTATCAATACGGTGAAGTCTCTCTCCGGCCAACTTTTTGCAATTGAGGACCCTGTCAATGAGCGTGTGCTCATGCTAAACATTCTCTCTGGCCTTCTTAGCAGCTACACTCCTCTCATTAATGCCCCCAACCAGCATGGCGACTAGCTCTCCCTCAACGATGTACAGTAGAGCCTGCTGTTTGAGGAGGAGGAGACGAGGGCGGAAGCGGATTGGACATCACTGTCATCATCAACTCTGGTCATGGGGGTGGTGCTGCACCAACCAGGGACAATGGCCGAGGAGGGAAGAAGAAGGCAAACTGCCACTATTGCAAGAAGCCGAGTCATTGGGTGTGCAAATGCCTGAAGAAGAAGGTGGACCTTGTGGCTGGAGTGGGAGCGAGAAAGCAGTCCGACGCTTCCGTGAACGCAGGAGATTGGGAGAGTAGTTTCGTGACTACCATCCGGGTCCTAGACATCTCCGACAACACCGCCTTGTTATGAATAATCGACTCATGAGCCATGCGACACATGATGTGTCGCCAAGAGTGGTCCGTTGTCTACACCACCATTGAACCATGTCAGGTGTACATGGGGGACAACCATGTGCAAATCTCACCCTCCTCAGGTGTTGGCGAGGGTGAGATTGTATTTTGTGCTTCCGTCAAGGGCAAGCATGTGGAACGTTTTGTGAAGGGGTTCTCTATGTTCTGGGGCTGGTAGCTAACCTCCTCTCTATCTCTTCTCCAATATCCAAAGGCATGCACGCTTGCTTTGAGAATGGTGGCTGTACCATCTTTGAGTTCTGGTTAATCACCCTAAATTCATACACTCACCAAGTGGTGTACTAATAAGTGTATTATTGTGTAAACACATTTAAAAAAAATCATTAACATCCATTCATGCCACTTGAGCCCAGATATCCATTCCTTGTATAAGGTAGTAACTATAATGGATTATATGTACTATGTACTAGTTTTTTTTAGAATCACATGTTCACTAATATGTTCACTTCCCAATCCACTTGTCAATACACAGTTTTAGGGGTGAGGTGATTGGTCATGTATGCCATCTCTGCCCGTGCAGGCCAAGTGCTTGCAAAAGCGGATAAGGAGTACGGTTTTCACCGTCTCTATGTGGCGTTGGAGAAGGAAGTTGACTCAGCGTTGATGGCGAGAGAGGGAAAACACGACATTGGCTTGTGGCACTGCCGGCTTGGTCACCTCGGCTTTGGCGCCATCATCTCCATGCAGCAGATGGTCTGCAGCGTGGAGCTCAAGGGGGTGGAGCAGCCTGGTGTATCGACTTGTAAGAGTTGCATTGAATGGAAGCAAGTCTCCTCTCCTTTCACAGGGGAAGGGAAGGGGGCGGCTGAGCTTCTCTCACTTGTTCACTCTCATTTGTGCGGTCCCATGTCGTCACATGCCTTGTCTGGCAAGTTGTACTTTGTTACGTTTATTGATGACAAGTCGAGGAAGAAGTGGGTGTCCATCCTGGCTGGAAATGATGAGTGCTTTGATTCTTCGAAGGTGTGGATTGCTGCTGCACAAACTGAGAGTGGCAGGTGGCTGAAGGTGCTTCGCACCAATGATGGAGGAGAGTACCTCTCCAATGAATTCAGCAACTTCTTCAAGCATCGTGGGATCCAACACGAGATCACTCCACCTGGAATACCGCAGCTTAAGAGCGTGGTTGAACGCACCAACCACATGCTCATGAAGCGTGTTCGCAACATGCTCCAAGAAACGGAGCTCCCGCCAACTTTTTGAGTGGAAGCGGTCAACATTGTTGTGTTATTGAAAAACAAAAGCCATACGCACGTCGTGCTGCTGATGACACTGGAGGAGACATAGACGAGGCGCAAGCCAACAGTGATGCACCTGAAATTCTTTGGGTGTGGCGTATTTGTGCACGTACCTGCCGGCAACCGTAACAAGTTGGACGCTAAGTCGGTGAAGGCTGCCTTCCTTGGCTACGACACAATGGGATACCACCTCTACAACCTTGTTGCTTGCAAGATCACTTGCAGCCGTGACATGGTCTTTCAAGAGGACTTGAAGGGTTGGACTTGGAGCCCTATGTCTATAGTTCCACTTGCTCCCGCAATTGTGTCGGAGGTGGGAGAAGAGCCTGTAGCAGAACAAGACGATGCAGAAAATTACAGTGACAGCAGAATCAACAAGGAGGTGAAGGGAGTTGAGAAGAAGAAGGAGACAACAATCAAATCTGATGAGGAGAAGCAGCAAAAAAGTACACAGAAGCTGCCATGAAGGTTTGTGCAGCTCAAAAAAGGTAGAAAGGACAGTGCGGAGCAGCTACGGCAGTCTGAGAGGCTCGCAAAGAAGCAGACATAGTAAGGAGAGCGGCTGAACCTGTGCACCACTCCACCACCAATGGAGTTCTCTGACCTCGAGCTCCTCTTCCTTACAGTTACCGATGACCCATCCACCTTCACCAAAACCATGCGTAGTGCCGAGGTGGCAGATTGGCGTGCCACAGCAAAAAAGGATTATGGTGCGGTCATGAAGAACGGCACCTGGACCTTCGAGGAAGCTCCATGTGGCAGCCGGGTGATTGGGTGCCGGTGGATCTTCAGGCATAAGCATGGTATAGATGGTAAGGTGCTCAGGTACAAAGCACGGCTGGTCGCAAAGGGGTATGCGCAGACTGAGGGTGTAGATTACAATGAGACATTTGCATATGTCATAAATTTCCCATCCGTCCGAGCGATCCTTGCTGCTATGGACTGGGAGGTGCACCAAATGGATGTCATGTGTGCATTTCTGAATGGTGACCTCAAGGAGGATGTGTACATAGAGAAACCAGAAGGGTATGTGGTGGAGGGAAAGGAGGATTTGGCGTGCAAGCTTGTGAAGGCCCTCTACGGCCTGAAGCAAGCACTGCGAGCATGGTACCACAAGATGAATGAGCAGATGGCTGGCCTTGGTTTTCTGCGTATTGAAGCTGACCATGCAGCCTATGGGCGCATGCAAGAGGCAAGCCAGGTTATCATCTTGCTCTATGTTGATGACCTGCTCATTGCATCTGACTCCAAGTCTCTTTTGTACGATGTGAAGCAGTACCTTGCCGCCAGGTTTGACATGAACGACATGGGAGAGCTCATTTACTACTTTGGCCTTCAAGTCAAGCACGACTGGCAGCATCAGACTTTGGAGTTGTCATAGGGTACGTACATGAGCAACATCATCAAGCACTTCAACATTGTAGGAGTGCGCAGAGCTGCAACACCACTGGAAGTGGGAGTGAAGCTGAGCATAGCGCAGACTCTCCACGTCATGCAAGAGAGCTTCCGCATGGAAGCATTGCCGTACCAAGCAGCAGTTGGGAGCCTCATGTATGCAGCAGTCGGCACGTGACTCGACATCAGCCAAGCAGTGGGAGTGCTCAACAAGTTCTGCGCAAATTTGGCATGCCACATTAGGATGCGTGTTGCGCTACCTAGACAGTAGCAGCAGTCCTTACCTCACCTTCAACGGCAACAACAGTCCCATCCTCATTGGCTACAGTGACACAGATTGGCGAGGTGACCTATACACAAGGAGATCGACCAGTAGGTTCATGTTTGTGCTTGGGGAAGATGCAACCAGTTGGAGGAGCAAGAAACAAGAGTGTGTCCCCCTCTCCTCCATCAACATAGAGTACATCGCCCTGAATGAAGCAGCAAAGGAAGTCGTGTGGCTGCATGAGCTGCTAGCAAGCCTTCGACAGCACCACACCTCATCGACCACCATTCACTGTGACAACATAAGCACCATTGCTCTGACCAAGAACGCAGAGTTTCACGTCTGCACCAAGCACATCGACCTGCGGTACTACTTAACTTGTGAGCTCGTTGCAAAGCAGGTGGTGTAGATCAAGTTCCATCCTTCAAGCATGACGTTGGCAGACTTCCTGACCGANGCTACCTAGACAGTAGCAGCAGTCCTTACCTCACCTTCAACGGCAACAACAGTCCCATCCTCATTGGCTACAGTGACACAGATTGGCGAGGTGACCTATACACAAGGAGATCGACCAGTAGGTTCATGTTTGTGCTTGGGGAAGATGCAACCAGTTGGAGGAGCAAGAAACAAGAGTGTGTCCCCCTCTCCTCCATCAACATAGAGTACATCGCCCTGAATGAAGCAGCAAAGGAAGTCGTGTGGCTGCATGAGCTGCTAGCAAGCCTTCGACAACACCACACCTCATCGACCACCATTCACTGTGACAACATAAGCACCATTGCTCTGACCAAGAACGCAGAGTTTCATGTCTGCACCAAGCACATCGACCTGCGGTACTACTTAACTTGTGAGCTCGTTGCAAAGCAGGTGGTGTAGATCAAGTTCCATCCTTCAAGCATGACGTTGGCAGACTTCCTGACTGAGATGCTGGCAGCACACCGCTTTCAGCAGCTGAGGGGACAATGCGGACTAGTTTGATTTTTATTCTTGCAAAGTGGGAGAATGATGGATACGAGGGTGTCTGAAAATTGCAAAAATGGTTTGCTTGATAAAAACCACTTGACACCACAGCTGCATAGAGGATGTTTCACAGGTTCTAACACACTTCACATAACTCAATTTGGAGTCCGTTTGATTGATGTATGGATTTCCAAAGTTTGCAAATCATGGATCGGGTTCAAGTGACGACTGGAGCACTTTCACCACAGTAGGTAGTTAGAATTATTGACCAGGATGGTAGAGAGCGGCCTTCAAGGATAAAAGATGGCTGGGAGACCTCCAAGAGACTTCAAGGAAGGAGCAGTCCAGGATTCTTGGCCGTGCAGGTCATGGGAGACATTGTTCTCATGCATAACAATGTGATGGCTGCTCATCCCGTTTGGCTAGGAGTGTGCTAGAAGGTCAACTTTGACAGGGTGTGTCTCAGTTCTCCCTTGGCCAAATGAGGCATATAAGGGCTTTTTAGAAAGCTGTGATATTTCAATTTTTCACTCAAGAGTCCATTCAGACATTCGTGTTCTCTACAAACCTACATTTGCTTCCGTGTTTTCTATCTGTGCAACCTGTAATTCCCTCTCACAAATAGTTGGTCCTACCAAGGCAGCTCTGGGTGACCCTGATCACCTCCCTGAGGGCTGCCCCAATTTGCTTAAATCACAGGTGCTTTAGGTGTAGGCGTTTGCCTCATGAGCGCAGGCGTATTCCTTGTAAGCACAGAGGCGGGCCTTGAAGTTGCAGACGTGGGCCTCGTAGGTGCATTTATGGGCCTCGTAGGCAAGTGCGTGGGCCTTGTAGGCGCAGGCACGGGCCTTGTAGGCCCAGTCACAGGCACGGGCCTCGTAGGCCCAGTCGCAGGCACTGGCCTGGTAGGTGCAGGCGTAGGCCTCATCGGCACAGAGGAGGGGGGTGTTGGTGCAGGCGCGAGCCTTGTAGGCTCTGGTACGGGCCTCGTTGTCGCAGGCGTGGGCCTCCTATGTGCAGGCGCAGGCTTAGTAGGCACAGGCACGGGCCTCGTAGGTGCAGGCACGAGCCTCACAAACTTGGGCACGAGCCTCGTAAGCATGGGTGCGAGCCTTGTAGGCTAGAGCACAGGCCTGGTAGGTGCAGGCCCAGGCCTCGTACACACAGACGCGTGCCTTTGGCATTGGCATGGCCTTGTAGGTGCAGGTACGGGTCTCAGAGGCACACTCGCGAGCCTCGTAGATGAAGACACCAATGTCGTAGGCACAAGCGATAGCTTTTCAAGCGCAGGCACGAGCCTCGTAGGTTCAGACTCAGGCCTCATAGGCGGATGCGTGGGCCTCATAGACGCAAGTACAGGCCTCATAGACATAGGTGTGGGCCTCTTAGGCGCGGCACAGGCCTAGTAGGCAAGGGCACGAGCCTCATAGGCATGGACGGGGGCCTCGTAGGCATGATCGTAGGCCTCTTAGGGGCAGGTACGGGCCTCGTAGGCGAAGGCGTGAGCCTCGTAGGCATAGGTGCATGACTCATGGACGCAGGCGTGAGCCTTGTAGACGCAAGTTCGGGCCTCGCTGGTGCAGGTGGCTTCCTCGTAGGTGTGAGCGTGGGCCTTGTAGGCAAAGGCAAGGGCCTCATAGGCACAAGCACGGGCCTCATAGGCACAAGCCCTGGCCTCAAAGGCGCAGGCGCGGGCCTTGTAGTATTAGGCGCAGACCTCGTATGTGTGGGCACGGGCCTTGTAGGCCAAGGCACAGGCCTGGTAGGCACGAGCATAGGCCTTGTAGGCGTAGGCATGGGCCTTGCAAGTGCAGGTGCGAGATCATAAGCAAAGGCACGAGCCTCACAGGCTCAGGTGCGGACCTCATAGCCTCAGGCAAGAGCCTCGTAGGTGTAGGCACGGGCCTCATAGATGCAAGCTCATGAGTCATATGCACACTTGCAAGCCTTGTAAGCGCAGATGCGGGCCTCATAGGCACAGGCGCGGGCCTCATTGGTGCAGGTATAGGCCTCGTAGGTGCGGGTGTGGGCCTTGTAGGCATGGGTGCAGACGTAGTAAACACAGGCGCGTGCCTTGTAGGCCCAGCCGCCGGCCTTGTAGGCACAGGTACGAGCCTCATGGGTCTAGGTGCGCGGCTCATAGGTGCAGGGATGGGCGTTGTCAGCGCCCACTTGGTCCTAATACGTACGCGGGCTTCATGCACGTGCTTCATAGGCACGGGCACGAGCGCGGGCGTGGGTGCGGACGTTGGTGCGGGCCTCGTAAGCATGGGCGCGGGCCTCGTAGGTGCAGGCGCATGCCAGGTAGGCATAGGCATGGGCCTCGTAGAAGTTGTCACAGGCCTCCTATGCGCAGCATGGGCCTCGTCGGTGCAGGCGCGAGCCAAGCAGGCACAGGCGCGGGTAGTGTAAGCGTAGGTTTGTGCCTTGTCGGCGCAAGCACGTGCCTTGTAGGCAGAGGCATGAGCCTTGTAGGTGCAGGCACAGGCCTTGTAGGCGTGGGCACAAACCTCCTAGGCGCGAGCGTAAGTCTCGTATGCACAGGCGCAGGCCTCGTAGGCGGAGGCATAGGCCTCGTACGCACAGCCGTTAGCCTAATAGGAGCAAAAACTGGCTTTATAGGTGTAGGCACGGACCTTTCAGGTGTGAGCGAGGGCCTTGAAGGCGCAGGCGCCAGCCTCATAGGTGTAGACGTGAACCTCGCAGGCGCAAGTGCAAGCCTTGTAGACGCAAGCAAGGACTCTGTAGGTGCATGCGCGGGCCTCATAGGCGCAGGCACGAGTCTCATAGGCAGAAGCATAGGCCTCATGAGTGCAAGAGCGGACCTTGCAGGGACAAGCATGGGTCTCACAAGCAAAGGCGCAGGCCTCATAGGTGCAGGCGCGAGCCTTGTAGGCGCAGGTGCAAGCCTCATAGGCGCCGGCATGGGCCTCGTAAGCACCGGCTTGGAAGTTGTTGGTGTGGGCGCAGGCCTTGTAGGCGTGGGCGTGGGCCTTGTAGGCCCGGGCACAAGCCTCCTAGGCACAGGCACGGGCCTCATAGACGCAGGCGTAGGCCTCCAAGGGTTAGGCGCATGCCTCGTAGGAGGCTGCGCGGGCTTCAAAGGCAGAGGCGTAGGCGTCCTAGGTGCAGGTTCGGGCCTCGTAGGCGCAGGTGCAGGCCTTGTAGATGCAAGTGCAGGCCTCGTAGGCACAGGTGCATGCTTTGTACGCGCTAGCACGGGCCTCTTGAGTGCAACTGCGGGCCTCGTAGGCGTAGGCGCGGGCTTCGTAGGTGCTGGTGTGGGCCTCGTAGGCGTGGGCACGGGAATCTTAGGCATGGGCGCGGGCCTTGTAGGCGCAGGCACGGGCCTTGTAAGCGCGGGTGAGGGCCTCAAACGCGCAAGCGCAGGCCTTGTTGGCACAGGCGCGGTCCTCATTGGTGGAGGCACAGGCCTTCTGGGCATAGGCATAAAAGCTGGCCTCAAAGGCACAAGCACGGGCATTGTTGGCTCAAGCGCAGGCCTCGTACGCACATGCATAGGCCTAGTAGGCAAAAGCATGGGCCTCATACGAGCCAAAGGTGGCCTCATAGGCGCAGGCGCAGACCTCGTAGGCACAGGCGCAAGTCTCGTAGACGCACGATCTGGTCTCACAGGCGTAAGCACAAGCCTCATAGGCATGACACACGCCTCGTTGGCACAGGCGCGGGCCTTGAAGATATAGGAGCGGGCCTTGTAGGCACAGGCACAGGCCTCGTAGGCGTGGGCCCAGGCCTCGTAGGCACATGCACAGGTCTCATAGGCGCATGCACAGGCCTTGTAGGAGCAGGTGTGGGCCTCGTAGGTGCAAGAGCTGGTCTTGTAGGGGCAGGTCTAGGCCTCACAGGCGCAGGTGCGGGCCTCTTTTGTGAATGCATGGGCCTTGTAGGTGCAGGCAAGGGCTTGTAGGCGCTGATGCGGACCTCGTAAGCTTGGGCGCATCCTTGTAGGTGCAAAAACGAGCCTCGTAGGCGCAGGCACGGACCTCATAGATGCGGACGTGGTCCTGATAGGTGCAGGTGCGGGCCCTGTAGGCATAGGTGAGGGCCACGTAGGCACATACCTGGGATTTGTAGGCACAGGTTGCAAGCCTCACAGGCACAGGCACGGGCCTCGTAAATGCAAGTGCAGGTCTTGTGGGTGTAGCACATGCCTTGTACGCATAAGTACAGGCCTTGTAGGCACGAGCGGAGGCCTCATGGGCACGGGAGCGGGCCTAGTGGGCACGAGCGCAAGCCTCGTAGGTACACACGCAGGCCTTGTCGGCACCGGCGCAGGCCTCGTAGGCATAGGTGCAGGTCTGGCAGGCACGGGTACGGACCTCTTTGGCATGGGTGCGGGCCTCATAGGCATAGGTGCAAGTCTTTGGAGCAGACGCGGGCCTCATATGCGTGGGCACATGACTCGTAGGCACAGGGGCAAGCCTCGCAGGTGCAGGCATGGGCCTTGCAGGCCCAAGCATGGGCCTGGTAGGCGCAGGCGAGGGCCTCAAAGGCGCAGGCGCGGGCCTCGCAAGCGCAGGCGTGGACCTCAAAGGCACAAGCATGGGCCTCAAAGGGGCAAATGAAAACTTCGCAAGCATAGATGTGAGCCTCGTTGCACATGCACGGGCCTCATAGGCGTAGGTGCAGGCCTCATAGGCGCAGAAGTAGGCCTCGTAGGCGAAGGTCGGTACATGCAGGCACGGTCCTCGTAGGCAAAGGCACTGGCCTCGTAGGGACAGGCACGAGACTTGTAGGTGCAGGCGTGGACCATGTAGGTACAGGCAAGGACCTCGTAGGCAGGGCGCATGCCTTGTAGGCGCTGGTGTAGGCCTCGAAGGCTCATGCGAGAGCCTCATAGTTGTAGGTACCATGCTCGTAGATGTAGCTGCAGGCCTCGTGGGCATAGGCGCAGGCCTCATAGGCACAGGCACAATCCTAGTAGGCATAGGCACCAGCCGTGTAGGTGCAAACTTTAGCTTTGAAGATGTGACGCAAGCCTCATAGGTGCACGCGCGAGCCTTGTAGGCGTGGGTGCGGGCCTCGTAGACGTGGGCGCGGGCCTCATCGGCTCGGGCGTGGGCCTCATAGGCGTGGGCACAAGCCTCAAAGGCACGACCGCGGGCCTTGTAGTCACAGGCACGGACCTCGTAGGCACAGGCACAGGCCTCATAGGTATAGGTGCGGGCAGGAAGGTGAGGTACCGGCCCAGTAGGCGCATGTTTGAGCCTACCAAGCATAGGCACGGGCCTTGTAGGCGCATGCGCGGGCCTCGTAGGCACAAGCGTATGAATTGTACGCATAGGCGCAAGCCTTCTATGCACAAGCATGTACCTCAGAGGCGTGGAAGCAGGCCTCGTAGGCGCAGGCACAAGTCTCATAGCCGAAGGCGGGGGCATCGTAGGTGCAGAAACGGGCCTCGTAATCGCAAGCGAGCTCCGTAGGCTCAGGTGTGAGCCTTGTAAGAAAAAGCACGGGCCTTGTACGCACAGGCAAGGGCCTCATAGGTGCGGGAAGGGGTGTTGTAGGCACAGGTGCACCCCTTGTAGGTGCAGGCGCGGACCTTGTAGGCACATGCGTGGGCCTCGTAGGCGCAGGCGAGTGCCTTGTAGGTGGAAATGCGAGCCTCGTAAGTGTAGACGCCGGCTTTGTAGGTGCAGGAGTGGACATTGTAGGCGCATGCAAGGGCTTTGTAGGCGCAGGCGCGGGCCTTGTAGGTACAGTCGCGGGCATTGAAGAACCAGGTAGGGACTTGTATGCGCAGGTATGGACCTCATAGGCGCAGGCACTGATCTTGTAGGTGTAGGCACGGGTCTTGTAGGCATAGGCACGAACGTTGTAGGCACGGACGCGGGCCTTGTAGGCATGGGCATGGGCCTTGTAGGCAAAGGCACGAACCTCATATGTGCAATCACGGGCCATATAGGCACAAGATCGGGCCCCGTAAGTGCAGGCAAGAGCCTTGTTGGTGATTGTGCAAGCCTTGTTGGCACAGGCGTGGGCCTTGTAAGCATAGGCACGGGCCTCGTAGGCACAGGCACATGCCTCGTAGGCGCAGGCATGGGCATCATAGATGCAGGCACGGGTCTCAAAGGTGCAGGAACCAGCCCCATAAGCACAGGTGCAGGCTTCGTATGCACAGGAGCAGGCCTCATAGATGCATGCACGGGCCTTGTAGGCGCAGGCGTTGGCCTTGTAGGCATAGGCATAGGCTTCCTGGGCGCAGGCATGAACCTCTTAGGCACGTGCGCTGACCTTGTAGGCATGGGTGCGGACCTCATTGGCGTGGACGCATACGCGAGCCTCTTAGGCACTGCCACGGGCCTCGTAGGTGCAGGTGTCGCCCTCGTAGACACAAATGCTGGCCTCGCAAGCGCAGGCGCAAGCCTTGTAGGCACAGGCGCTGGCCTTGTTAGTGTAGGCATGGATCTTGTAGGTGCAGGCACAGGCCTCTTAGGTGCAGGTGAGGGCCTCGTAGGCGCAGGTGTAGGCCTCGTAGGTGCAGGTGCGGGCCTTGTAGGTGAATGTGGGCCTCGTAGGCGCAGGCGCGGGTCTCGTAGACACAGGCACGGGTTTCTCAGGCGCAGGCGCTCGCCTTGTAGGCGCAAGCGCGGCCTTGTTGGTGCGGGTGTGTGCCTCGTAGGCATAGGAATGGGCCTTGTAGGAGCATGCACGGGCCTCATAGGCACTGGCATCAGCCCGGTAGGCGCAGGCGCGGGCCTTGTAGTCACAGGCACGAGCCTCATAGGCGCA
>SZWC01010210.1:40444-58730 GCA_023375785.1 Penium margaritaceum
TATATACATGTGGTCCTGGCAATCTCACCACCTTTGAGGAGAAGCTTCCTCGTTTGTGGTGGTAGTATTCACCTCTTGTCTTTGCAGGTATGAAGCTTCCTTGAAGAGGAAGCTTCCTCCAACTCTGTGATGTTACTTGGTGCTAGAGTCAGCTTTGGGGAAGCTTCCTGTTGAAGGAAGCTTCAACCAACTTCATGGTAACGATTCTTCATCAGGTGGCTTCCTTCATAAGCTATCCTCCTACGCCGTTGATTCTGCTGCACAGGTTGAGGTAGATTCAGAGATCCTTGCGCATGTTAGCGATGATGTCGTACATTTTTTTCTCCAACCTTGGGTGCATGGAAGCTAGGCAGGAATAGGTAATCCTGCCTTGTGTACCTGTGCAGCACTGTGTAGTGTGAAGCTCCCCATATCCCTAAGAGTGGATAAAGGGCATGCGCCACCACATGCGCATGCCTACACACTACGTACAATCCAAGCCCTTTACACCCCAAGGGCTTGGATGCCAGGAAAAGAATCTGGCGGTTGATGAGGATAATTCCCGGCAGCTTTGGACCCGGTAATGCCACCGTAAAATCTGTCATGTCGCATATGGTCTGCCGATTGGTGTACCGAATTTACGGTTGTGAGGCATACGACCAGCGTAGTAATTGCACAACTCCAGCACTCCCCCTCAATTGCTCGGCTGGTGGTATGAAGAAAATTGAACAGATCTGTGCTTCAGGATAAGACTCTTGAATCCAGAACCAGTCACAATAAATCTGCGCTCATTGAACCAGTCGCTGATAGCGGGCAGACAGGTGACACCAGAGGAGAAAGACGTGCCTTGAGTTGAATACAGTAGAAACAGATACAAGAAAAATACAAGTCTAAAACACTGGCCTAAAATACCTACTAGCTCAGCCTCGTTTCCCTCCGCTTCGCACGCTGGTGAGATCCGTGTGGCGTAGGTAGAGATCTGCCGGCGATGGCCGTCAGTCTTGTCGTCTTCCGTTTTAGCTTTGCCTCCAGCAGCACGTATCCTTGTTTACCATTTATTCAATGGTTGTGGACCGTCGATCCTTGATCGTAGGTCCAGAGCATGTTCCATCGATAATGGTCCGCCTCCCCTGTCTGGTGCATCACTCTCAGTCCTGCTGCCATCTGCCACGTCATCAGTTGTGCTCTCGCACTTAGTCCTCTTTGTGCATAAGCCACGGCGTGTGAAGTTGCAAGACCTCCAAGGATATATGTTGTTAATCACCACTGGTCTAACATGAACAGGTACCAAGTGGACAGGGCGAGGCACGGGATTACCCTCTCTCCTGATCCCAGACACAGAATAGGCTAGGTAGAGTAGAGAAGATAGATGGAGGGTCAGGGGAGAGAGTGGCACCTCTCCCCTGGCTCTCTGTCTTGCTGCATTTCCTTGTCCTTCCTTTTTGTCATTGGCTTCACATTCAAGAACCAGATTCCAACATGGAAGGATCCTATTTTATTGCCTTTTGATTTCAAAAACATTCCTGGAGAGCCTTCCAAAGATCTTCGNAGGTCGCGAGGAGGATCGTGAGAGTCTTGCTCCTCATGTTCAGTCGCGCAGGTGCGTTTTACCTCAGTCACAGCCGCTAAACGGTTAGATGCTGATTGGCTGACCCGTTTCAGTCCCTTCAGTCCGCGGGTTGACGACTCGATGTCGGGGTGCGCATCTCAGTGATGCAAGACTGGTGATGGCAAGGAGTGAGGAGAAGATCGACGATCTGAGAGACAATTCTATAAGTAAAAAAACTCTTTGGCGTAGGCGTTTCGGCCGGGTGGCCTTCATCAGCGCCCATGGAGAAAAATGACATGCAGACAGACATGATATACATGTCTCACTAACCGTGGGTGACCACCATGCTAATTTTCTAGCCTGGAGGTCACTAGGTAGGATCTCAATTATCTGGGTCTCCATGCCAGAGTAACCCAAGGGTTAAACACAGCAGCATTAAATCTTCTCAATTGTCCTGAAAAACGTGAGAGTTTTTCCAAAGTGAAGACCCTCTGAACATGGGCCCAAAGTGGCTTTCATCACCAGGGGCCTACATGTGGTTGGAGCAGAGGTCGCAGATGGAAAAGTTGACGGACTTGGGGGCGTGCTGTCAAAGATTGCTGCTGTGCGCATGTCGTTTGCAGGTCAGTGTGTGCGATGCTGATTTTGCCGCAAAACTGAGCAGGCAGCAGGCGCAGTTTTCATCCATGGCTGTTTGATCTGGATCCATGCTGCTTAGATGCGCTTGTTGTCAATAGGTTGTCTTGCTGTTTTTTGCATGTGAAACAGGTGCTGATGCTTGGCACTTGCGCCCAGCAGCTCTGCTTGCACAATGCTTAACCACGGCAGCGAGCTCTGACGTCAGCAGCAAGTTTGTTTGCCTCCCTTCCTGCTTGCTCGCTCACGCTGAAATCAGCAGTGAGCTCACTGGCAGGCCTGCCTGCTTGCTCCCTTGCCTGCCTTCCTCCTGGCTCTCTCGCGATGCTGCTTGCTGGCTTGCCCGCTAGCCTGCTTGCTGGTTTGCTAGCAACCCTGTTTGCTGGCTCGCTTGCTCGTTTTGCAGTGGTTCCACCGGCGCAAAACTCCGCAAGAGGCTGAGTGAGGTGCCTCCTGTTGTGCATCATTCCAATGCTGCAGCTGCGAAGGTGGCGAGGGGGCCAACCGCTGCTGCTGCGACTGGAGCAAAGCTGCCTGTGGAGCTCTTTTGTCCTTTTGGGGCGAATTTTTTCCCCAATTTTTGTGCGTCAATGTGGCCAAACACTTCCAACAGTACACTGAGTTTAGTTTTTTTGGTGGGACCTGTTGCTGCAACAAAAGAAACACCAGCCAAAGGTGCTGCCATGAGCACATTTTTTAACGAAACTGCTGCTCGTGGATTGTGTTCACCACCAGAAATCAAATCTGCTGCTGCTGGGGCCGTTGTGATGAGATGTAGTCCATTCCAGAAACCGTGACTTGCGTGTTTGCGCTTTAGAGGTTGACCGCAACTGCCGTGTGGATTGTGGTCGCCTTGGTGAGACCTGGAAGGAGAGTTGGCCGACGGGCTTGCAGGGGATTGGAGTACGCCAACTTCATTTTCAGCCATAGATTTCAGGTATAAAATTCCCCTTCTGTTCTTTCTCCTTCTTGTGCTTCCTGATGTTGTCTTTGCGTGCACCGTAAAGCACGTGAAGCCCACTTGCACGCTGCAGGAGGCATCCATGGCACGGATTCGGCTTTTTGACTTCCGCGTCCTGTTCTGCTCATGCTTCTTTACGTCATACTGTGAGAACGCCCTTGCGATAAGTCCGCATTATTGCATGCACCTGTGGAGGATGTCTTTAGGGACGCTTGTTTTCAAGAATTTGGCAGCTTGCAGTTTTCTTGGAACATGCACAAGCTTAACTTTCCTGTCTCGGACCTTGGATCGAATACAATACCCTCGAATGTCAATGTGCTTGGTTTGATCCTGAAATTTTGTAGAGTTAGCCAGGCCGATCACCGAGTTTTTGTCAACAAAGACTTCATTCGGCTTCTTTTGTAGAAAGCCTCTTGGAGGTTGCAAAGGTAGGTAACCTCTTGGATTGCTGCTGTTGTTGCCACATACTCAGCTTCTACAAAACTGAGAGTGATGATTCTTTGCCGCTTGCTCATCCATGAGATAGCTCCTCTACCAAGAAGACACAAATCCGGTGCTGTTGCGTCGGTCCTCTTCGGTCCCTCCAAAATCAGCATCCAAGTAGCAACAAAGCTCGAGATCATGTGAGGTTCCACAGCAAAGACTTGCATCTATCATGGTCTTGAGATAACCAAGGGCTCAATCGAGCTCCTTACAGGCCACTTCTGCACAGTTCTCGTTGCCGCATGCCAAGTTGTTGACAACAAACAGCATGTTTGGACGAGTGCAGCTTGCAGCGTGCATCAGTGAATCAGTTATGCTTCCCATGTGTTGTTCACATCGAGTTGCTCCACCTTGTAGTCTTGCACTGCTGCAATTGTAAGCAAAATGCATGTTGTGGTGTAGCGACTCACTGGGACATAGGTTTCAAAGAAATCCTTTCCCTCCACTTGTAAAAATCGTTTTTCCACCAAACGTGCTTTGATCTTGTCAATACTTCCATCAGCTTTGTTTTGATATGGAAGACCCATTTGACCCCAACAGGCCGTGAACCAGATGGTAGCTTCATAAGCTCCCATGTGCCTTGGTCCATGAGGCTGTTGTATTCCGCATCCAATACAACTTTCCATTCTGCTACATGTTCTCCGTTGAGAGACTCCTTGAGCATTTTCAGCTCCTGTGGGAGATCCTTGGTCGCTGTGAATTGAGCACACTTATGATTTGTGGTGAACTCAGCGAGAACGTCAGTGTCCTCCTTGAATACACAACATGCTTTTATGGCCATGTTGTTCTCTACTTCATTCTCTCCTACTCTCTCTTGCTCCAACTGCTGCTGCAAGAGGCAAGGAAATGCAGCTTGTGGACTCACCATTCTCCAGTCCCACCGCCTCGTCTTCGTGATCAAGTACTTTGATCGAATGGCGGTCTCCGGAGACGCATACTAGGTGGTCTCCACGGAGGGCCACACCCATGCTCAATGCCTCTTTACTCGCATGATCCAGATCAAGAGGGTGAGTGGTTCTAGATATGCATATGCTTCCTTCAGTGATTGGTTCTAGGAGTCATAGAAGGTTTGCAGAAAGTCTGGTGCAGTCCTGTGCTTCTGCTCTCATGTCTGGTATGCGAGGTTCTCAAAAAAGATGGTGTCGCGACTCATTGTGATCCGTTGTGATTCCACATCATGAAACTCCCAACCCTTCATCTTGGGTCATTGTCCAAGGAACATTCCCCATGACGCTTTGTCTGCTAACTTCTTGCGGTGCTCCTTAGGCATGAAAAATAATGCCATACAGCCAAAAGTTTTGAGCATGGTGATATCAAGCTTGTCACCGTGCCAGGCCTAGAATGGTGTCATCTCTGGAAGTGACACGTGAGGTACGTGGTTGCGCACCCAGTCCACTTGCCTGAAGGCATACCACCACTAGTTATCGTCAAGTTGATCAACCCAAAAGCATTGACTTTAACGTCTCTTGCATCGTGCGGTTGGCCCTCTTAGCCACGCTGTTTTGCTATTGCGTGTGAGCTGTTAAGAACTGCTGCACAATCTCCAAGTCTTCAGGTCGGGACATGTACTCAGCACTCGTGCATTCCCCAGCACCGTCTGAGTGTAACACCTGTAACTTCTTGTTGCTCTGCCTCTCTGCCATTGCTAGCCACTTGGAGAAGTCTGTAAGAGCTCCATCCCTTGTGCATACTGGGTAGCTCCACATGAATCAAGTTACGTCATCGACAAACAAGAGAGAGTAGTGATGACTCAAACTCATAGTGGCCTACAGATGTTTGTGTGAACAAGCTTCAGTTGTTGGCTGACACCTCACTTGGTTGCTGGAGGAAAAATCTGATGTGGTCGCTTTGCACGAACGCAATCCTTGCATGGCTGTGACGCGTCCTTGTCACCGTTTTCTTTGATGTTGAGACCGTTGAATTTGGACTTCTGATGCATTGACTGCACAATCTGGTTGCTGACGTGGCCGAGGCGTTCGTGCCAAACAGGTAGGTCTGCACCAGACGGTTGGTGGAGACTAGTTGCTGCGAAAGGAGATTCAAAGTCGCTTGAAGCTGGTGCACTGAAGCCCAGCTCAATCATGCCGTGCGGTAGCGGCGGCCTTTGTTAAATGTTTCACCCTAAGGACTCTTCAAACTGACGTGTTGGCCGTTACTGATGATGCGTGCACCTTTCCTTATCAGTTTTCCGAGTGATAGAAGGTTCACTGCAATCTCAGGTGTGTAACTTACGTTACCAAACTTGACCTGAGCACCCTTGTACCCAGTCACAATCATTTTTCCTTTTCCTAATACAAGCACTCGCTTGTTGTTGGCCACTGTGACAAAGCCTTTGGTTGAAAGTAGGAGCTCTTGGAGCATGACTTGTCAAATGTCATGTGCGAAGTGCACCCACTGTTGAGGTACCACACATAGGTAGAGTGAACCAACGTGTCGTCTTGTGTTCCTCACAGCTGAACGCGGACCCTGTGTAGTTGTATGCCTTGCCTTTGTCTTCTTCCTTCTTCTTGAGCTCCGTCCTCTTCTTTTGAGTCTACTTCTCTTTTCCACCATCCTCCTTCTCCCCCTTGCTTCCTGACTTGTTCTCCTCTTTTTTTCTTTCTCCTCTCTCATCTGCTTCCAACAATCTTTGGCCTTGTGTCCTTTCTTGTTGTAACATGAGCACACTATTGCAGGATGTGACCCGGGTTGCTGACGGCTTGAGTTGCGCTTGTTGGCGTTTGGTCGTGATTGGGCGGACCATTAGGAGGAGGTTGACTTCTTCGTAGGTTGGCTCTTTGAGGAGGGTTGAGTGGAGCATACTACTGCACCTATATCCAAGTAAGTGGCGTTTGAGAAAATTCAATCTTTTTCTTTTGCTAAGAGATGATCACGTTGCTCAGTGAGCAATATCTTGTAGACATAGGTTTCCGTCGGCTTTGCTTCATGCTTGAACTTCAACACTTTCCGTCAATCATCCCAATCTCCAGTTAGGTCGTTGAGGAGGAAAGTCACAAAGACAGGTTTGTAGACAGGGGCACCAGTAACTCCAAGCTGGTCCCGAAGTGAATTTCCCCTTGTTGATGTAGGATTTGACACTGTCAAAGTTGTTTAGGCTAATGTGCGATAGCTCGGTCAGGAGTTGGGCCTTGAAGGTGGAGTCGCCAGATATGTACGTCCTCAACATGTAGGACCATGCGTGACGTGCAGGCTTGGAGGTTCCCTCCTGTATCTGAATTGCTTGCTGGATGCGAGAGCTCATGTGATTTTCCAGCACCATAAACACAGCCGTGGTGTAGTATTTGAACTATGCCACCACTTGTGGTGACGACCCCGGTGGTGGAGGAGAGTAGTACCCATCATAGAACTTCCAAAGGCAGTGGATCTGGGCGACTAGCTTAAACTTGTGTGTCCAGTGCTGGAAGTCTTCTCGCACTTGTCGATAGATTTTTTGTGCAGTCATAGTAATGCTGCAAATGCAGGCACATTATCCTCAAGGCATTGAGAAGGCTTGCCTTGTGCTGCCACGTGAGGTCCTTGCACGGGGTTTTGCTACATGTTGATGATTGGATTTGGCTGAAATGTCGGCATCGCTTCAGCTGTCGCCACTGCTACCAGCTCTACCACGTGAACTGGTGGCACGAATGGTTGACATGTCTGCCAAACTGGTGCTATGGGAGGCACCAGAGGAGGTGCTTGAGGCTGTTGTGGAGCACCTACAGGGGCACGTGGTACAACCTATGCCTGTGGAGGTGAGGCTGGTTGCATGACTGGTGGAGGCTTTACTTGAGGTAGTTGTGCAGATGAAGATTGTGACGTTAGTTGCCACTGCATCTGTTGTTGTTGTTATTGCAGTTGTTGTTGCTACTATTGATGTTGATGTTGCTGCAACTGTTGCTGAAGCCAAGTCAGCTGTTGCTGAAGCATAGTAATTTGTGCTGCTTGACCTGTCTGCAACTGCTGCGTTTGAGTAGCTTCTGCTGCACGCATGAGCTACTCTTGCTAACATAGGAGCTCTTGTGCCCCCAGCTGCAACCTCAATGCCTCTCGCTCATGCTTCACAGCCTTTCGTGCTGCGGCTTCTTGTTGAGCCAAGCGCTGCCCCTCACCCGCTAAGCATTGAGCTTCTTCTGCCTAGCGTTGTGCATGATCGACGACATGACTTCTTTGTTCCTGGCCCATGCGTAATCCGTGCAAATCAGATTGATCATCAAGTACAGGGGAACCCTCTCTCTCGCCTTCACCCTCCATCTTGCTTGATGATCCTTTGAATTGTGCAGGTACTTCACGTCTGAAGGCTACTGGTGCTACATAATGAAGGAAGAAGATCTACACATCCTCCTTGCACAGGGATGGTGAAGCACTCCTTCATCAATCCAAAAGACTTGTACTGACAGCTTCTCTTAATGAAAGCACATGTCAAAGTTTTTATAGCGGAAGTGGTTTGATTTGTGGCAGCAATCTCTAGGTTCCTTGATGATTGTACAAGGATCTTGGTGCTTAGCAAGAAATCATGTACTATCTTGATCCTATGAAAAGCAAAAGAAGACACATGAGAAATGAATCTCCTGGTTGATAGTAAAAATTACAAAGTACAAGTATCAGTCTTAACACGGCTATGTACAAAGCACCGAGCTGCCTGGCATCCCATAAGGGACAATCCTTGCTAGGCCTTCAAGGCCTAGCAAGGATACGAGGGATCTTGGCACTGCCACCGTCTTCAAGGTAGTCTGACCTCTAGGCATGCGCATGCAGACACACTATGTGCAATGCAGGCCCTTTACACCCCAAGGGCCTGTATGCCAAAAACAATATCTGATGGTTGATGAGGAGAATTCCCAGCAGCTTTGGACACGGTAATGCCACCGTAAAATCTGTCGTGTCTCATACGGTATGCCGATTGCTGTATCGACTTGACCATTGCAGGGCATACAACCAGCATAGTGATTGCACAACTCCAACAACGAGGTTGTAAAGGCAAAGGGAGAGCAGAGGAATGCGAGGAGCGGTGGGATGGCAGCGGCTGCCGCAGCAAAGATAAAAACAAATAATGGAGGCAACCGAGGCCACTAGCGCAACGATGAACCCAAGGTGGTGAGGACAACCACTGAGATGACAGCCGTAACGATGCTGGTGGTGGCAAATGGTGCAGATGCAGCGGATGTGACGGTGAAGACTGCCGTGGTGTAGATGATTGTTGCAATTGCTGTTGTGGCAGATATTGTAGTTGTTGTTACAGAGGGGATAACATAAGCGATTTCAGCGATTTGTATGCCAATGTCAGCAGCAGTTGATGCAACTAGCCCAACTACTACTGTGGCCTCGGTGTAGGCCTCAGTTGCAGGCCCTGCTGAGGTGGAGGCATGAGCGCAGGATGCTCTAGCCGCGGTAACAAAGGTCAGCGTTGTTGCTGCAACGTCATGTATAACAGCAGAGGCAGCGTAGGTAAGTGAACCTGCAAGATCAAATATGTCGTGTGTGAGTGTTGCATAGAGATTAGCTACAACTGCCTCCACCTCAACGAGGTCGTGCGTCTGTTGAGCCCCCCTTGAGGTGTGCTCAATGTGTGGGGAAGAAGCTCTCGCTGGATCTCAACGAGTTGCTAGTGACGACATTGCTGATGTGTGCTCGGACGAGAGGGGNGAGAGAGAGAGAGAGAGAGAGAGAGAGAGAGACAGAGAGAGAGAGAGAGAGAGAGAGAGAGAGAGGAGGCACACTTCTTCTAAACACCTCATATCCAGTTATCATGGGGCTGATCCACCACACGATCTCGTTGTTGCATAGTCGCATCTTCCCCACGATGGAGCAGCTGGTTGTAGGATCTCTCCATGTTCAGTCACTTGCATCAGTGTTGTAAGAGTGCAGTGAGGCCAAGGTTCATGATGTGTCTGACACAAACGAACACCCCCCTGCCATCGAACAACTACTAACCTTGCAAACGGTTCATGATTCTTCTACAACCATGCTGACATAGGCACTCTGACAGATGCTTTTCACATCACGATGACTCAAAATCAACATCTAAATCGTGATTAAAGGCAAAACATGGGCATTTTGCCATTAACTTGAAAACTAGCGACTTTCCTCACCTAAAACAAAAGAAAGGTGGAGTCCGTTCACGTAGAAACCTAGGCAGCAGGTTGGGGCAGCATGTGTTGTTGATGCAGCGTGCGGGCTTCCACCCTCGTTGCTTAAGTCTGCTGACCCCTCAGTCTGATGCTCTAGAGACTAAGTCTGGAAGCTCTGGGTTTGTTACTCAGAAGTGCGCGCGCCAGTGTTAGCGCCAGAAAACAGTTGAAAACTGGAAGTAACTGATTAGCAATGAAGAATGAGCAACAATTGGGGAACCCCTCCAAGTTCTAGGCCCCCCCCAATAGTGTAAAATTTGTTACTCAGCTAACCAGCCAATCAAAAAATAGTGCTAGACCTATTTTCTGGCAGACAGGGTTTTCTCCGTGAGCCCTGCCAGACGCCCGACAGCCCAAGACCCGGGCGTCGTCCGTTTTGCCTGAAAACTGGACCATACCATAATACCAATGCTACGAACGCAGTCGTGCGGTTAGAATTAGCTAGAAAAATAGCTACGAGAAGTTATGGCTGCACGAACCCTGGCAGTGCCTATGACAGTCAACGATGCCAAACAGGGCCACACAACAAAAGACATGGATCCTAGGCATCGCATCATGCTGCAGACGCAATGCCACAGCCAGACACAATGCTAGGTGCATGCAGACTGCATCCGCAGTGGCAGTGACTGCCGGCGGCCCGACCACCGAGGAGGCCTGCCGATGGAGCTGAGCACATCGCCAGAGGGAGGAGGCTCCATCGATGGGTGAGTGGGTCTCAGCGTGCGTCGGCTCCACCGAGCGACACTCCAGCAGCGTCAAGTCTTGCCGTCAGTCATTTGCACGCCGATGTACACAAGCCGGGAGGTCACAACAGAGTACAATGAGACATGCACGAAAACCATCACTCCCCCATGACTCACAGGCATAGTGCACATGTGCGGGCAGAGACACAGTCAACGACCAGACTCCCCTAGGCCAAGCAGAGATACAAGCAAGGACAGAGAGAGTCACTCACGGACGCATGCCAACTCAACTCACATCCTTCTTGAACGAGTCGCGCTTCAGTGCCTTGGTCAGGAATTCAGCCAACTGCCATGCTATCTCAACCCACACGATGCTGACACTGCCGTCATGCAACAACAAACCCACATAGTGATACTCAATACTAATGTGCTTTGTGCGTGTGTGATGCACGCCGTCATTTTCGGTGATGGCCATGGCACTCTCATTGTCACAGTGCAACGTGATGGATGCGACGGATTGGCGCAGCTCGGACAACAGACGACGCAACCACACACTCTCACATGCGCCTGAGCCAATAGCAACGTACTCAGCCTCAGCAGTGCTGCGTGCAATGAATCCATGCTTGCCAGTGCGCCAGGACACAACAGTGCCGCCAATCAGAAAGATCCAGCCTGTGCGACTCTTGCCGTCCGGACTGCCGGCCCAGTCACTATCGGTGTAGCCCACCGCGACAACAGACAGCTGACGGCAGAGCATGAGACCTCGCCGAGGAGTCGAGACAACATAGCGCAGTACTCGGATTGCGGCCTCATAGTGGAGGTAACGCGGCTCCTGAGAGAACTGGGCTTGGAGGTTGACGGCGAATGCGATGTCTGGGCGAGTCGTCGTCGCCAGGAACATCAGTGACCCGATGATTCACAAGTATGTGGTCACATCAACTGGCTCCCCCACAACGGCTGGGTCAGGACTCTTCAGATTTGCCCGGCCATCGGGTGACATGGGTGAGGATGCGCTCGGCACAAGTGGCAAGTCCTTCACAAAGCGGGTGGACAGCGTCTGCACATAGGCGGCCTGGTGGATGTGTAGGACGCCCTGGGAGCGATCATGCTCGAGTTCCATGCCCAGGAAGACCCTGGCAGACCCAAGGTCCTTCATCTGGTAGGCGGCGTGCAGTAGATCCTTGACACGCTGGATGGCAGCCGTGTCTGGCGATGCAATGAGTAGATCGTCGCCGTACACGAGAATAGCGGCAGAAGTCTGGCCTCGCGGACTGAAAAACAGTACGGGGTCAGCGGTGCTGCGCCGGAGCCCGCCACGAAGGAGCGTCCTGCTGATCTCTTGGTTCCAGCACCGAGGTAACTGCTTCAGGCCATATAGGGCCTTGCGTAGTCGCCAGACTCTCCCAGTGCCATCGTGGAAGCCTGGGGGCTGCACCATGTAGAGCTCCTCACCCTCTAGTGAACCATGGAGAAAAGTGTTGCTCACATCCATCTGATGCAGCTCCCACCCATGCTGGGTGACCAGACGGAAGAGTGCCCGGCTAGTGGAAAACCGGCCAACTGGGGCGAAGATCTGGTCGTAATCGACCCCAAGAATCTGGGCAAACCCCTTGGCTGTAAGACGGGCCTTGTACTTGTCTAAGGACCCGTCAGGCTTCCACTTGCGCCGAAAGACCCACTTGGCGCCGATGGTCTTCCGTCCTGGGGGAAGGTCAACGAGGTCATACACGTGGTGCTTTCGGATAGCTACGAGCTCATCGGCGCAGGCAGCGTCCTAGTGTGTGGCCTCAGGAGAGGCTCGTGCCTTGCGTAGGGTGTCTGGGTCCTCCGGGCGTGCTGTGGAGCGCACTGAGAGGGCGTGTGCACCTCGTGCCACAGGTGGGATGCGCGCGAGTGCAGCCTTGACGGCGCACCGATGATCATTATGGAGCATGACGTAGCCCAGTGCAGAGCCTGTGTGGAGGTCTACAACGATGGCCGAGGTGGTCAGGCTGAGGGCCGTGATGCCAGGGTCCCCACTCACGACCGTGGGAGCGGAGGAGACACGTGGAGCCACGGGAGGTCGAGGTACCACGAAGCGCGGATCGACGGTCTGCGCGCTCACCGACGGTCTGGGTCGGAGGCTGCTGCCTGGGCCCCGCGTGTAGCGTGGCAGGGCAAGTGACGGCGCTGAGTCCGTCGGGCTGATGGAGGCAGACATGGTTGCTGGCCCGGAGGGACCAGCGGATGCGACTGGGTAAGCTGGCCCAGAGGGACCAGCGGATGCGACTGGGGTTGCCGGCCCGGAGGGACCAGCGGGAGCGACTGGGGCTGCTGGCCCAGAGGGACCAGCGGACGCGGTTAGGGGTGCCGGCCCAGAGGGACCAGCGGATGCGACAGGGGTTGCCGGCCCAGAGGGACCACCGGGCGCGACTGAGGCAGCTGGCCCGGAGGGACCAGTGGACGCGACTGGGGGTGCCAGCCCGGAGAAACCAGCGGACGCGACTAGAGGTGTCGGCCCAGAGGGAATAGCGGACGCCACCAGGGGTGCCGGCCCAAAGGGACCAGCGGACGCGACTGGGGGTGCCGGCCCGGAAGGACCAGCGGATGCAACTGGAGGTGCCGGCCCGAAGGGACCAGGGGACGCGACCGGGGGTGCCGGCCCGGAGGGACCAGCGGACGCGACTGGGGGTGCCGGCCCGGAGGGACCAGTGGACGCGACTAGGGGTGCCGGCCCGTAGGGACCAAGGGAGGTGTCATCCGGAAGCAGAAGGATGGAGGACAGACTCACCACTCCCCCACGCAACGGGATAGACACGGATGAGCCGGAGCAAATGAGGTCGCGAGGAAACAGGTCCTCGAAGAAAAGGGCGTCCCGAGACTCAACGATGAAGTGCCGGGAGGGATCCCAGAAGCGCCAGGCCTTGGACTGACGAGAGACACCGAGGAAGGTGTAGGGGCATCCGCGAGGGGCCAGCTTGCCGCCCTGCTGCGGCACGGGCAACCACACAATGGCCACGCAGCCCCAGACGCGAGCCGGGCGCAGGTCAGCTCGCTGACAACACGAATGCTGGTATGGTGTGGACTCTCGGGGAAGGGGACCGTGGGGAATCCGGTTCCAGACCCAGGTCATGTAGGCCATGGCTTCAAAATAGAAACCATCGGAGAGACCAGACTCAACCCGCATGGTGGGGACGGCATCCGCCATAGTGCGGTTCCACCGTTCGCAGACACTGTTCTGGGCAGGTGTGTAAGGCGCGGACGTTTCATGGCGAATGCCGCGGGAGGCAAGAAAGGTCGTGGCTTCACCCAGGTACTCACCGCCGCGATCGGAGAAAAAGCGACGGAGAGAGCAGCCACACTCGCGCTCTGCAAGGACAAGCCAGTCCTGGATGGCGGGGGCGACATCGCCCTTCTGCCGAAGGCAGAAGACCCAGCGATAGCGAGAATAGTCGTCAGTGAGGGTGAGGACGTAGCGACCATGCTCGCCGACGGACTCGGTAGGGAGAGGGCCCATGACGTCCGAATGGACAAGGTCGAGGGAGGCAGACGCACGCGAGGAAGACAAGGGATATGTGGAACGGTGCATCTTCCCCTGAGCGTAGTCAATGCACTCACTTGGACACGGGAGGGGAAAAGTCTCCGGGTCAAGGCCCTTGGCCGGCTCGGTGCAAAGCATGCTATCTACGGCGGAAGAGTGGACGTGGTAAAGGCGGCGGTGCAGGAAGCGATTATGCTGAGGAGAAAGCGTGCTAATGATAAACACATGGCCTGTGGCGGCTGACGGGGACGAGACGGAAGGATAGGAAGACAGACGAGGTACATGCCACAGGTTGCCACGGGCGGTAGCGTGCAGTACGACAAGACCAGACGGACACAGCAACACAGTGCCAATACCACGCGAGTGCACAACATCCATGCTCATGCGGTCAAGGGCAGTGACGGATAGGAGGCTGAGCTCAAGACCAGGAACGAAGAGGACATCGGTCAAAAAGACATCACCAGAGGGATCACGGAAACAAACGATGCCAACACCACGGACAGGCAACACCTCGCCAGAGCCTCTCCGGACACCGGAAACATCGCCTACAAGACCGAGCATACTAAAGGCCTCACGATAGGCCGTCATGTGATGCGTGGCCCCGGAGTCGATGATCCAGGTCTCAACGGGGTCCTGGACCGGGGTCGCAAGATCACTAACGGTCACATGGCAGCAAGCAAGGGACGCGATCGCGGTGGAAGGAGGTGCGAATTGATACTGCCAATCGTCAATCCAAGCAACGTCGTCCTGGGAGGGGGTAGCGGAGACCACGAGAGACGACGAGACAGACGAAGAAACAGGGCATGATCGTAACTCAATCTGAGTCATGCAGGGCTGGACATGGGAGCAGGAAGTGATGCAACTCACACTTCCCTGGGGAGGAGGGCGAGGGAGGCCGAGCTGGAGCGCGATGAACTGCTCCGCTGGCGCTCGCGAGAGGATGGCCTGGGAGTGTAGACGGACTATGGGGTGATGGCGCCGGAGCCCGGGTAGAAGGAGGACTGCGCCGGCGCCAACGGCTGCGGCGGTGGTGTCGGTGCGACCGGTGAAGCAACTGGAGTGGTGGAGCTGCTGGATGAGGCGGAGGAGTCAAAGTCGGCGACAGTCACGGTAGCAGAGGCGAGACGTCGCTCGCGCTGGCGACGCATGGTGGCGATGACACACGCCTCATCCGTTGGTAGAGGGTATGTGTACCACCCGTGCCCAGGCTGGCCACAGCTGTGGCAGACCGAGCTGCTAGCGCTGGACTTGGTCGACGACTGTTGTTGCTGCTATTACTGACCTTTGTCTTTCTTGGTCCGACACTTCTTCTTCCCCGACGATGATGAGGTAGCTGCGGCGGAGGAGGCGACGGAAGGGGAGGCGACGGCCACCGTGCACTGGAGTCGAGACTCCATACGAGCTTCCTCAACGTGGAGGAAGAGCTCGTATGCCCAGGGCTGGAGGGTGCCCTGGGCCGCCATGGTGGAGAGAATGTCGTGAGGGTAGTGGACGAAGACGTCCGAGTACGCTTCGGTGGCGCCGCGCTTGATGGTGAGGAGCGCGGCCAAAGGGGGTGGGGCAGATTTCCCGAGGCAACGAAGGATGTCCTCCACCCACTGCCAGTAGGAGGTGACCGTCTCGGTCTCCCCCATGTGCAAGGAGTTGAACTCCCGCATTAGGCGGCTAGTCTCAGCATCGCTGGATAGGCGATGGGGACGAGTGAGAACGTGCCACGCGGCTGCAGGGTCTGGGGTGGCGCCAACGGTGAAGTCGCCTAAGAAGGGCTCGAGGGTGAGGCGGGAAGCCAGAGGGGCGACAGGGACAAGAGTCCGGACGGCACGACCAGCGTCATACAGCTGGTCGGCGAGGGTGGCCTCATATGGCAGGGTGTAGTATGCCCACAGGCCCTCACCCTGCGCCCAGATGCGGAAGCTGAGCTCCCAGCTCCGGAACTGCTCGCCGGCCTAAAGCGGTAGCGGCGGCGTCTCAAAGTCCTTTTGCCTGTGGCCGGCACCCTGAGTGGTGCCAAGGACGGAGGTCACTGTCTGCTGCTAGCGCAGAGTTTGCTGCTGCGCCAGGTATTGTGTGGCAGCAGACACAACTGGGTTGGCACGCCCAGAGGGGGAAAAGACGGAGGCGCAATGGGGACAGAATGGGAAACTAACGGTTGTAGTGCCGCAAGCTGCTGCGTCAAGGCGGCGAGCTGTTGCTGAAGAGCAGCGAGGGGGTCAGGGTTATCGCCAACGACGTCAGAGGGCTGCTGGCGCCGCTGCACCTACTGCTGCTGCTGCTACTGCTGCTTCCGCTGTTGCTGCAACTCCTGCTGCTGCTGCTCTTGCTGCTCCTGCTTCTCTTGTTTCTCTTGCTGCTGCTGCTCTTGTTGTTGTTGTTGTTGCTGCTGCTGCTGCTGCTCTTGCTGCTGCTGCTGCTTCTGCTGCTGCTGTAGCCGCTGTAAGAAAGGGGGGGTGGGGGTCCCCCAGCAGAGGAGGACCACTCCCCAATGGGGCTACCAGCCATGGAGTGATGCCCTTTGTTTTGTTTTTTTTTTGTCTCTTTGGGGTTGCTGACGTCAGCAGTAGCGCCTTGCTGAGGGCGGTGGACGTTATGCCCACCCTCAGGCTTGCTTCCCCCTTCCCTTGCCCCTTTCTTTGGGTTTTTTCTTTAGTTGACGTCAGTAGTGATGTCAGCGGCAGGATGCTGACATCAGCAGTGGCAGTTGTTGGGGTCGCTGCTGCAGCTGCTGTTGTTGCTGTTGCTGCTGCTGTAGTTTGCTGCTGTTGCTACTGCTCCTACTGCAGTTGGTGCTGTTGCTACTGCTGATGTTGCTGCTGCTGCTGCTCTTGTTGTTGTTGCTATTACCGCTGCTGCTGCTGCTGCTGCTGCTTCGGTTGTAGTTGCAGCAGCAGTTGCTACTGCTGCGGGATGCTGCGGCTGCTAGGGCTATTGTAGCAGCGAAGGCAACTACTGCAGCAGCGGCGACGAAGCAGGTGGGATGGGGGAGTTTTTTCCTTCTTCTTCCTCTTCTGTCACAGCGGGTAGCTGCCCGTTGTCAGCTGCGAGCAGCGGGCTGCTGCTCGCTGGCAACGAGCTGCTGCTCGCTGGCAACGAGCTGCTGCTCGCTGGCAGCGGGCAGCGAGCTGCAGCTCGCTGGCAGCGGGCAGCGAGCTGCTGCTCGCCGGCAGCGGGCAGCGAGCTACAACTCGCTGGCAGCGAGCTACTGCTTGTTGGCAGCAGCGGGCTGCTGCTCACTGCTCGCTCACTACAGGCAGAGAGCAACAACAGCAGTTGCTGCTGGCAGCTGCTCGCTAGAGCAGTTGCTGTGGCTGTCTGCTGCTGCTGCTTGCCGCTGCTGCTACGCGCTGCAGCTGCTGTGAGCTGCTGGTGCAGGCTGCTACTGCTACGAGCTGCTACTGCTCCTGCAGGCTGCTACGAGCTGCTACTTCTGCGTGCTACTGCTACTGCACGCAGCTGCTGCTGGCTGCTGTTGCCACTGCTCGATGACGTTGCCTGCGGCTTCTGCTACTACAAGCTGCTACTGCTGCGTGCTGGTGCAAGTCACTGCACCTGAGTGACGTTGCCGCGTGCGTCGTCACCCACAGGTGTTGGACGCGGCCTGCCGCTCACCTCCTCGCGTCACGTGTGGGGGCCAGTGCTGCCGAAAACATTTCGGCAGCATTTCCCCTGGCCTAGTGGCCGTGGGAAAAATCTGACGCCGCTTCCAGGCGGGTCAATGCTGCCGGAAAAAATCCGGCAGCATTTCTCATGTTCTAGTGCGTATGGGGGTCCGTCTGCGTTGTCTGGCACATGTACGGCAGTCTTCTGCTGCTGCTGTTGCTACGCTCTGGCTCTGATACCAAGCTAGAAATCTAGGCAGCAGGTTGGGGCAGCATGCATTGTTGATGTAGCCTGTGGGCTTCCACGCTTGTTGCTTAAGTGTGTTGCCTCCTCAGGCTGCTGCTCTAGAGACTAAGTCTGAAAGCTCTGGGTTTGCTACTCAGAAGTGCGCGCGCCAGTGTTAGCGCCAGAAAAGAGCTGAAAACTGGAAGGGCGCAGTGACTATATACCCCAAGTTTCGCACAATAAGCCCCATTCGCCCCTCCGTCGGAGCGAAAAGCCTCATCCGCCCCTCCGTCGGAACGATAAGCCTCATTCGCCCCTTCGTTGGAGCGATAAGCCTGATCCGCCCCGCCGTCGGAGCGATAAGCCTGATCCGCCCCCCCGCCAGCACGATAAGCCTCAGTCGCCCCTCCGCCAAAACAATAGGCCTAATCCGCCCCTGTCCGGGAAAAAACAGCCTAATCCGCCCCCCCGTTTTCACCATGCTCAAACAGCGACGCATGTCGCTGCTTAAGCATGGTGAAATTGGGCATGCAGTGGTAGAATGCG
>SZWC01010211.1:26696-50520 GCA_023375785.1 Penium margaritaceum
CCCGCGGCTGGACTACCCTGCCCAGCTGCTCCCACAAAAAGGCGTAAAAAACCTCCCACGCCGGCGTGATTGTGATGTCGCCTGCCCCCCCTGGCCCGTGGCGGAGGCCAGCTAACTCCCTCCACCCCAAGGACTACGAGCTGCTGGGCGGCAAGCAGGGCTCCCCCCCCCCCGGTCCCAGAGGGCATCGGGGAAGCCCCCGCATGTCGAGTACCCTGGCGCCAAGAATCCCTGGCCCAAACAAGACAGGCCGTCCGCCACTGCGTTGTGCTCGCGCCCTACCCAGTGGTAGCCGACGTGTAGCGGCGGCCGCTGCTGCTGCTGCTGCTGCTGCTGCTACCGCCGCTGCGGCCCGAGGGCGTCCTGGTGTGCGCAATCGCGGCGGGCGCAGAGGTGATCCACCGTCACCTGCGCGCCCCCCCGCATCTGGTCAATGACTAGCCGGGAGTCTCCGACAAGAACGAGCTCCGCCACACCCGCCTGTCGCGCCAGGCCGATACCGAGGAGCATCGTGGCATACTCTGCGTTGTTGTTTGTGGCGGCGCGGGCGAGCCCATCCCACGCCGAGAGGAAGGGGACCCCCTCAGGGTCGAAGAGGATGCCCCCCCCCCCCAGACGCTCCCCGCCAAGGTCCGTGGTGCAGTCAAAGAAGAGCCAGTGCGGGGGAGAGGGTAAACCACGCAGCAGAGGGTGGGAGCCAGACCCAGGGAGAGCAGGGCGAGGGTCAGGGCCCAGGGGAGGAGGNCCCCCCCCCTCCCCGGGTGGCGTCGATCCCTCACTGACCTCAGCCCTGCCGAAGCGATGTCCCTCAGGAGGACGTAGTCAGGGATGCGCCCAGTGGCTGTAAGGCGAGGGACCCCGGGCTGGGTGCCTGCCCCTCCCCCACCCCCTGCCGTGACGCTGGAGAGGGGGCCGACGCCGAGAGCTGCAGTGAGGCCCCTGTGGACACCGACTGCTGCGGCTGCTGCGCTCGAGACGGCTGCTGCTGCTGCTGCGGCTGCCAGGCAGCAGGCTCAGCAGCGGGATAGGCCTGCTGTCGAGGCCGCCCCCGCTGGAAAGGAGGCGGTGGGGGGCCCTGGTAGTTGACGTTCTAGCACGGCCCGGTTGCGGCTGAGGCAAGTGGCAAGACGGAGGGCCAGCCGCCGTGCATTGGGCCTGAGCCAGGGCCGGAGGAGGAGCTGGAGCAAACGGGCCTCTTGCTCCGACCGCTCCCGGCTTTCCCAGACGTCAGTCGGCGAGGCAGCTACCGAGCCCCGCCCCGCTGCCCGGGTAGCGGAGGTTTGAGGACCGGTACACCCTGGCGAAGAGGTGCCCGCCTCGACCTGTTGCTATTGTCTTTATGTAAATGCGCCATTGTCTTTATACCCATGTCCTTCCTGTAGGATGGCTTCCTTGTCTGAACAGCAGAGTTCAATGCTTTGATGTGCTCATGAAAGCATCCCCCCCCCCCCCCCCCCCCCCCCTCACATTGAATACCGTTGGGTGTATTGATGCCAATGCAGCCGTCTTCTTGCTATGCCCTCGTCCAGTTCTTCTCAAGTGAAGGGCAGCCAATCTGTCTTTGTCTCTTCTTGTCATTATTTTTTAATCTTTTCTTGGTTTCTTGTTCCTGTGCTTGCCTCCTCGTTTTCTTTTCCTCCAGGATGGCGCTGTCGGAGGAGTTGACACTCCACATCATCGCTCTGAGCGCTTTTCCGCTGTCGGCGTGGCTGTGATTGGCCGAGGCAGCAAGGCGCGCGAAGCTGTCTGGCCTCAGTAACAAGCGCACGTCCCAGCAAGGAACCATGCAGACAAGCAAGCAAGCAAGGACGCCAGCACCTTGCTGGCAGTGAGCAAGTAGCAAGCATGCAGGGAAGTCTAATGGTGCACCATCCATGTTGCTGCGGCCAACTCACGTCACTCATGTTGTGCTGAGGCTCACGACAGCAGTCAGTGACGGTGTCCGTCAGGTGAGGGGACTCTGGGCCATGGGTTGCGAACAACTGTAGTCTTTTTTGTGAATTCAGTTTGTGAGGAATGGCTTCCAATTTCTCCAACCGTTGCAGGCAGCAGGTCGTGAGAGAGTTCTTGTCAAGGACATACGCTGACCCTGGCACCTTTCGAGGAACGCTTTGTGAGGAGACTGTGTTTTGCTGATGTGTTGGAGGAAGATGTAAATCGTGTTTCCACTGGGAGGTGCCCACTACAGGAGGGGACGTCATGGAGGCCCCGGCAATGAGAGGAGCAATGTCTCACATGGGCAGTCGGCGGAAAAAACAATTCTTGTGGTCATATCATCCGTAATTGAGTTTTCCACTCAAAGATGAAGTGACTACACGATGTGGAACAACCACTTTCACGATTGAGAACTTCCATGAAATGGTATTTACCCTGTAGCATGCTTGCAAAAGGAACACGGGGGAAGGAGGAGAGTGGGGAGGACCCCAAGAGTCGCATGCTCTACCGATGCGGAGGCTTGCCTTAGAAAGACAAATGAAGCACACATGTTGGGCGAGGAATTGAGCGTGTAAGAACTAGTGAGCACACACCCACATCGAGCATCATGCAGGGCGCGTCTGCAGTGCCATCTAGGGGTCAAGCGTGACTCCCTGGTATTAACCAAGGGTGGCCACTCACCGTTGTACGGCGAATGGCCTACACTTTGGCCCCCTAAGGATTAGCACCCGGGAAACAATGCAGCTCCCTCAATACCCACAAGCAAACAGCACGAGGCAGACCAAGGCAGTCAGATTTCACAAGGCCTAGCCTCTTCCACGTTCTAGCAAGATAGTCATGAGAAGAAAACAGAGATCAGCAGGTAACTCCAAGGAACATCACTGGAAAGTTTGTCGGCTCCTTGGTGTGGTTGGTGCCAGCAAGCACATCGGTGCTTACTCCCCTGGCACAACCATGATCATTTGATCTCCTGAACATGTGTGTGTGAGCATGTGAGGTGAGACGAGAGAGCATACCAGTGGTCGACGGTTTCTGTCCTCTCCCCAAATCCTCCTCATTTTTTGAAACTTGCACCTTGAACAACATGGTAAAAAAAGTGATTTGTGCCTCTCGCATGTCGCAAGAGATTTCCTTAGGGCGACCGGCCTAGCTCGCCATTTATTGGTTGCACAGTTGAGATAAATAGTTGCATATTTTGGTGCAAATGTGAATGGAATGCCAACTCTGCTGATTGGGTGGAGTTTCCTTCTTTTTGTTTCAATTCGTTACGCGGTTCCCATTTTTGCTTGCATTTACTGTTCCTCTTTACAACTACATTGTGTGAGAGGAGTGCAAAAGCTTCTTGGGACGGCCTTTTGCCACTTTTGAAGGGCTAGGTTCACATGGTACCGATGACTTGCAAGGCTCAAGGGTGCGGGTGTAGAAATGCTGTTTGGAAGGCGGCTAATGATGAGCACGTTGGAATCCGATACGTTTGTTGGTTTGTGTGGCTTCCACCCGTCACGACCGACACTGCTAGTTTACCGATATACCCACATTCGGGGTATATGGCAGAGGAGGGCGTGACGACACGACGGGCCTCCGGACTGCACCGAGACTTCTCCAGCACCTACGACAGCGCCGGCGAGACGCGGTCGATGCGTTCCGGCAGCCATGTGGGCCTGTCAGGAGGTAGGAGAGTTTTCTCGGTGGGTTCAGACCCGCGCAACCGGTTGACTGTACCGGTGCGACGAGGAGACCCGATGGCTATTGTGGGGCTTCCGATATTCGGAAAGCCGTCTGTGATGTCTGGACGTTGATTCCGAGATGTTTTGGCACTGCTCATATTTTCTCGGTGGTCGAGACCCGGGCACTCGGAGAGTTGTTCCGGTGCCTCGAGGAGACCACCTTTGTTACTCTCGTGGTGTATGCAGTGTGTTCTCCCTATTGACTCATTTGGGTTCAGCAGGGGTGACGGGGCCCGGTGCGGTTACCTACCGGCGCCCCTATATAAGCCCGCTAGGGGCTCATTCGTAATCTCTCCTTGTTCTTTATATTCAGCGTTCCAGACTTAGCCAAATTCTTGCCGTCTTGCATTGCACTCACACACAGAGCTCATGTTCGTTTTTGCATGGGCCTGCATGCCCTTAAATTGTTTTCCAATTTGGTATCAGAGCACAGGGGGGCGTGTGAGCAGCAGAAGCAGTAGCAGTGGGCGGAACGCTAAGAGAACGCGCCACGTGGCGCCACGTCGGCAGTAGCGTGCGGGAGCGCGAAGCGTCTGCACGTGAACGCCACAGGGGCGGTGAGCCGCGCACAGCAGCAGCAGTAGCAGCAGCATCAGTAACAACAACAGCACACGTTGGCAGCAGCAGCGTGCACGAGCAGCAACGACGCAGCACTAGCTTGCAGCCGTGGCAACAGCGAGCAGCAGCAGCAAGCAGAAGCAGCAGCGTGCAGCAGCAAGCAGCGACGCAACAGTAGTAGAAGTAGCAGCAACAGCCGCAGCAGCTTTAGCAGCAGCAGCAGCAGCAGCCGCAGCAGCAGCAGCAGTAGCAGTAGCAGCAGCCGCAACAGCAGCAGCAGCAGCAGCAGCAGCAGCAGCGTGCAACGGCGTGCAAAGCGAAAGAAGAAAAAAAAAACAAGGCAGCAGCAGATCAGCAGCAGCAAGCAGCAACAGCAGCTGCTGCGCAGAGCAGCAGCAGTAGCAGCAGCAGCAGCAATAGCAGCAGCAGCAGCTGAAGCAGCAGCAGCAGCAGCATCCGCAGCAGCTGGACCTGCTGCTACATCTGTTGCTGCAGCTGCGAGGAGGGCCTCGCAGCCCTCCTCTGAGGGGGGGGGCCCTCTGAGGGGGCCTGTCGACCTCGTCCGCACCCCCCCTCTCCCTCCTTTCTCCCTTTCTCAAGGGGGCCCTCGGAGGGCCCCGCCGAGACCCTCCGAGGGGCCCTTCGGAGGGGCCCGTCGGCCTCGCAGGCGCCCCCTCGGCCCCGTCGGTCCCGTCGGCCGACCGACGGAGGGGCCGAGTCAGAGGGGCGGACGGGACCCCCCCCCTCGCTCCCTCCTCCCCCCACACCCACTCGCTCACTCGCTCGCTGAGCGAGCGAGCGAGCGAGCGAGCGAGCGTCCACGGGAGGAGGGCCAGACAAGCCGGACACCTCCCGCCCCCTGTCCTCACCTTATTTTATCCATTCGCCCACCATCCGGGCAATCGAGAAAAGGGGGGGGGGAGCAATAACACTCCAAAAAGGGGTTTGCCTGAAAGAGAGTGAAAAAAAAGGGGAAAAAAAGAGCAATTGAAAAAAAAGGGAGGGTGAGGGTGCGAAAGGAGAATACAACAAAAAAATAGGGGGGGAGGAAAAGACGATTTCAACCAAACGTACGGGACCACCGAGTAGCCCATCATCTCACCGATAGCTACACTTGCAGCAACCACTACAGCATCAGCGGCGGTTGTAGCAGCGCTTGCAGTTTCACCCTCTGCACCGGCAACGGATTGTGTTGTCAGTGGCGATTTCCGTTTTGAGACGTGTCGTGGACGGGCGTCTCCCTGGGGCCCGTGGATTGGTGCGCGCACTTCACCCCGTAGGATCGCCGGCGGATTCGAGTCTTACCGTCTCCGAGGGCTGGGTCGTCTACCGCTTGGAGCAGCAGCCACACCTGCAGCCGCCACCCCTTCTTGTCTTGGAGCAGTCTTTGCTCCATTCGTAGCAGCAGCATTGGTCGCCGCAGCTAGTCAGACTCTCGTCTCCGGGTGTGCTGTAGTAGTGCAGCTCTTCCCGTCTGGTCACGTTTGCTGACCCGGACGCCGTGACCTCCAGGAGTGATAGTACCTGCGGACCTCATTCTCTCCCGTGGCTTGGTGTTTACCACCGGGAGTAGGTGCCCTCGGCACCTATCCATCGTCCAGCGCACGAGATGAGTGCGCGGACGTGTGAGCAGGCGCGCTGCGCATTCGCCTGCTACTACTGTGNGTCTTGGAGCAGTCTTTGCTCCATTCGTGGCAGCAGCATTGGTCGCCGCAGCTAGTCAGACTCTCGTCTCCGGGTGTGCTGTGGTAGTGCAGCTCTTCCCGTCTGGTCACGTTTGCTGAACCGGACGCCGTGACCTCCAGGAGTGATAGTACCTGCGGACCTCATTCTCTCCCGTGGCTTGGTGTTTACCACCGGGAGTAGGTGCCCTCGGCACCTATCCATCGTCCAGCGCACGAGATGAGTGCGCGAACGTGTGAGCAGGCGCCCTGCGCATTTGCCTGCTACTACTGTGGTGATGGACGTCATGGTTGGCGTCGTTGTTGGACGCGCCCTCCCGGCTCGCATCCACCTTGGCTACAGCCTCGTCCGAGCCTGCGTCCTCCACAGCATACGGATCTGCCGGTGTTGGTAGATCCCCTAGCTGGACCTCTGGCGAGCACATTCGCCGAGATCCGCGGCCTACGGCAGACGGTGCAGCGGCTTTGTGACCTCGTTGTCACTGAGCGTGCTTCTGCTACTCGATCGTCGACGGCCTCTTCGACCACATCTCCTCCATCATCTCCTCCTTCTTCATCCGATGGTGTCCCTTCTGCTTCACCTGCCAGCCAGGCTGACACCATCTTTTCTATCCTCCACTCTGCTGTGACCACGCCGCCACCCCGCGATGACTTGTCTTCCAGCAGTCGTTCCAGTCGAGTGACTCTATGACGTCGTCGTCAGTGTTCTGCACGGCGTGCTCACGCCTGTGTTGATACATCCTCCACCTCCTCGGCCTCCATTGCTGAACCTGTCGAGGGGGACTGTGGTTACCGCGCATTGCGTGATGCGACAGTAGCGACAGGATTCGCAGTTGGGTCGAGGGGGAGTGAGTCCGATCCCGACATGGAGGTCATGGTGCAGACTTGCGTATCATCGAGCTCGACTTCCACGTCCGCGCTGGATCCAGATCTTCTACAGCAACAGCTTGCATCAGGAGGTGTCCAGGCCCGGTGTCCCTCGGCGGTGCCACTCGCGGCTCCTACCGGTGGCGGCCCGGCGGTGGCACACGGGTCCGGTATGGATCGGGATGCATCTTTGGGAGTTTTGGCGGAGTATGTACAACAGGCTCACATGAGTCCGGCGGTGGTTCCAGTGCGGGAGATATGCGTGTCATCGAGGTCGACATCCACGCTGGGACAGGAGCCGCACGTTCTGTAGCAGCAGGTTGCATCACGAGGAGTGCAGGTCTCATGTGCCTTGGCGGTGCCACTTGCGACTCCGACCGATAACGGCCTGGCGGTGGCACATGAGTCCCGCGCGGATAGGGATACCCCACACGGATTTCCGGGGGCGTTGGCGCACGGGACTCATACTTGCCCGACAGTGGTCGCAGTACACGAGCAGAGTCGACCGGCTGGTTTGTTGGAGGTTGAGGCGTTCTTGAGAGCAGCAGTTCTTAGAGATGTCGCCGGGTCATATGCTGCAGCAGACACAACAGACTCCACCGCCTCATCTGCGCTACTTGTGGACCAGCTTTAGCGTGAGGTGTTGATCAGGTTCCCACAGCCTCCGGGTTCCCGTACACACGGAGCAGCGACATACATGCCGGAGTCAGATGATGGTCCTCACTCCATCATCGAGCAGGTGGCAGCGACCAGTCTTCCCGGCGAGACAGTGCGTGAGCGCCAGCTGCGCTTGCTGGTCGCCTTGACGGGCACTGTCGAGCCGGAGCCCTGCACACCTGTTTCCACTATGGCGGCAGTTGACGACAGTGGTGCAGATCCCTACATGCAGATTGAGTCACCTCGTCAGCAGGAGCTGAGTTGTGCACCTTCGTGTTCACCTGCTAGTGACCTTGCTGATCACATGGATGCTGCGAGTGGCAGTACCTGCACGGACGACGTTTCCACATGCTCTACTGACTCTGACGGCTCCTTCTCCTTCTCTCTCGGCATGCGACCGCTCACTCATCACATGACAGACACGAGCTGTGATGTGGATGGGACACCTGCAGCTGCATCCGATGTTCCAGCGTTTCAGCACATTGCAAGCTTGGTTGACCCCCAGGAGGATGCAGCAGCACCAGTTCCATCGTCTCCAGTATCAAAGATGCAGATGGCGTTGTACTCACGAGTTGTGCAGTCTGCATGTGCAGCATCCAGTGAGGCAGAGTTTATTCTACACCAGGTCGACATCAGCCACCTCGACATGTCCGAGGCAGATTACGCCGACCTGCAGGAGCGTGTAGTGATGCTGCAGCGGGAGATGATGGCAGCGCGTGAGCGATTCTCAGAGGATGGCAGCATCAGTGCTATCGGCACGACCCCTGCGCCAGCAGCATCTGGCATACCTATGCTTGGGGAGCATCTTGTACGCCCTCCGAGTATGACGTCCGTTGGAGACACTGTCAGAGGAGAGGTGAGCGTGCCTTCGGCTTCCGCCATCCTCGCTCCTGTCGACCCCATCATCGCTCCTCCTTCTTCTGCTGCCGTCACGCACCTTCATCCACCCGACTCACTTACCCCATCTTCATCTTTATCCGCGAGTGGTGATCCGGTTTGTCATTCCAGCTCTCCTCCTCCGGCGGTACACCCCTGTGCCTCAGGGTGCTCTATCCGGCCTCCGAGGCCAGCTCCGCCACTTCATCCACACACGCGTGCTGCTCGCCCATTCCCGTTCCTTCGGCGTACACAGATGCATCGCGGCAGTGCGGAGGCAAGAGAGAATGTGAGTTGGGACCCTTGGCAGTCACGCGAGGACTGGCATACCCTACGCGATGCAGATTCACGTGAGGAGTCGTAGCCGGAGACACCACTTCGTCTTTGAGGGAGGGAGTCGACTCACACGTGACATGAGGAGCTATCTCTGCATGTTGGACACACCACATGACTCATCGCCCAGGATCTGTTCAGATACATTAGCATCTCCATCGAGGACATCGCTCCCAGGTTCATCTGCCCAGGGGGAGTGTTGTGTGGACCTCGACCTGACGCGACGTCATGGGAGATGCATGGGGAGGTCCATGCTCTGTTGTGAGCATCTACAGCATCCCGCATGTGGCTCATGCTGCGTGCCTGCACAGCTGCATGTACATGGCAGCACCCTGTTGGTCGAGACCCGGACACTTGGTGCGTTGTACCAGTGTCACGAGGAGACCATGTGATCGTGTGTCTTGTGTATGGCTATAGTGTGTGTGGCATGTGCATGCGAGCTGTTGGTCGAGACCCGGACACGTGGTGCATTGCACCCGTGTTACGAGGAGATCCTCCCATGATTCTGTGTTTGGATGATGATACTATTGTGATGGATTGCTCGTAGTGGTCGAGACCCGGGCCCTAGTACCGCCAGTGTCACGAGGAGACCATCTTGTTGCTTGACATGTGTGTGATAGGCATTACACTGGTTTGTGCACGTGTGCATCCCTCCTTTCATGGTCGAGACCCAGACACTTGGTGGGCTGTGCCAGTGTCCAGGGAGACCCTAGATGGATAGCAGATGAGTGTGTGTGTGTGTGTGTGTGTGTGTGTGTGTGTGTGTGTGTGTGTGTGTGTGTGTGTGAGTTGACTCATGCATCTTATGGCTTGCCATACATTGTTGTTCCATGCCTTCGTTCATTCGTTCTGGCGTGGACGGCTATGTCAGCCAGGGGGAGTGTTGGTTTGTGTGGCTTCCACCCATCACGACCGACACTGCTAGTTTACCGATATACCCACATTCGGGGTATCTGGCAGAGGAGGGCGTGACGACACGACGGGCCTCCGGACTGCACCGAGACTTCTCCAGCACCTACGACAGCACCGGCGAGACGCGGTCGATGCGTTCCGGCAGCCATGTGGGCCTGTCAGGAGGTAGGAGAGTTTTCTCGGTGGGTTTAGACCCGCGCACCCGGTTGACTGTACCGGTGCGACGAGGAGACCCGATGGCTATTGTGGGGCTTCCGATATTCGGAAAGCCGTCTGTGATGTCTGGACGTTGATTCCGAGATGTTTTGGCACTGCTTATATTTTCTCGGTGGTCGAGACCCGGGCACTCGGAGAGTTGTTCCGGTGCCTCGAGGAGACCACCTTTGTTACTCTCGTGGTGTATGCAGTGTGTTCTCCCTGTTGACTCATTTGGGTTCAGCAGGGGTGATGGGGCCCGGTGCGGTTACCTGCCGGCGCCCCTATATAAGCCCGCTAGGGGCTCATTTGTAATCTCTCCTTGTTCTTTATATTCAGCGTTCCAGACTTAGCCAAATTCTTGCCGTCTTGCATCGCACTCACACACAGAGTTCATGTTCGTTTTTGCATGGGCCTGCATGCCCTAAAATTATTTCCAATTACGTTCGAGGTGACAAGTGGGCAATATTGCCCAACTCTTTTGATCTGTGCTCGCCTATGAGTGAACTCTGTTTGTCGAGAATGAGGCCGGAAGACGCACAAGTGAGGCTGACAACATTACAACAGAAAAAGCGAGCACATAGGGGGAAAGCAAGCCCATAGTCGAGATGGGAAATGAGCACATAGGCATAACTGAGAGGGAAAATGAGCACACAGCTGAGAGAGGGAGCGAGAACATATTCAAGAGAGAAAAAAAAGGGACAGTGGAGGGGGGAAAAGGAAGACATCGCTAATAGGGGAACAGAGCACATACAAAGAGGAAAAATGAGAACATAACCAAGAGGGAAAACGAGTGCATGTCTGAGAGGGAAAATGAGCACATAGTTGAGAGAGAGAAAACGTGCACGTAGTTGAGAGGGAAAATGAGTGCATAGCCAAGAAAGAAAACCAACACATAGCCAAGAGGGAAAACGAGCTCATCATCCAAAAGGAAAGCGAGCACAAGGCTAAGAGAGAAAACGAACACATAGCAGAGAGGGAAAACACCGACTTAGTCAAGATGGAAAACAAAGACAATGTTGAGAGGGAAAGCAAGCACGCAGTCAAAAAGGTAAAACAAACATGTAGCAAAGATGCATCATCTAACATCACAACTACATAGATGATATTTCACAGCTTCCAACGCACTTAACAAAACCCAATTCGGATTCATTTGAGGCACAAACATTGCGCTGCGCGCATTGTTGAGCACATAGTCAAAGAGGGAATATGAGAAAATAGTCGAGACAGAAAAGAGAGCAGAACCAAGAGGTTAAATGAGCACATAACTGAGAGATAAAGCAAGTACATAGTCAAGAGGGAAAATGAACACATAGCTGAGAGGTAAAGTGAGCACATAGCAAAAAAGAAAACCAACATCTACAAGATAGGGAAAACAAGTATTCACTCTTGATGGTCAATGAGCACAAAGACAAGAGGGAAAATGAGCACATAGCCAAAGATGAAGCAAGAAGATAGCCAAGAGGAGGGCAATTAGACTATGGAGAGGGAAAAAAAGCACCTGGCTAAAGGGAAAATGAGGACATATGCAAGATTTTTTTTTGTTTTTTTTATGTGGTCCAGGATGAAAATACATTCCACGTGGTCCCCTTCTGGGAGCTGCTACAATGGCAACCGTAGGCATCGACTCAGTAAAGTGGTGTATCTCCATCCCAGGATGGGTTTAGCGTGCTGCCTTGATCACGCTTCTGCCTTCCTCCTTCCATTTCTACGCGAACCATTGGCCATGAGTCCAGAGTCAATGGTACAATACCTCTGACAGAGAGGTAGTCCTGTGCTCACATAAAAACAGCCCTCGCCCCCCGCAGAACACGCGCCCCAAGATGGAAAAGGAGCACATAGCCTAGAAGAAAAATGAACACATAGTTGAAAGGGAAAACATGGACATAGAGAAAAGGGAAAATGAATACACAACCGAGAGGAAAATTGAGCACCTATCAAAGAGGGAATACATGAACTTAAGCGTGAGGGAAATAGAGCATGAAGAAACGAGAATAAGCAAGCACATAGCCGTAAGACAAGAGGGACAGCAAACACATAGCAGAGAGGGAAAATGAGCACATTTACATGGGAGAAATGAAGCACATAGATGAGAGATATAACGGGAATATAGGTGAGAGGGAAAATGAACACAGAGTTGAGAGAGAAAGCAAGAATATTGCTGAGAGGGGAAAAAAAGCACATTGTTCAGAGGGAGAGAGAGCACATAACCCAATTGGGAAATGGGAATAGAGTTCTGATGGAAAAAGAGCACATGAAAGAGAGTGAAAAAATCACATAGCCATGAGTAAGAGAAAACATGTCACAGATACAAAATAAGAACTTAGCCAAGAGGGAAAACGAGCATACAAACAATAGGAAAAATGAGCATGTATCGGAGAGGGAAAATGTGCACATAGCCAAAAAGAGGGGAAGCATGCACATATCCCAAAGGAAAAATGGGCACAAATCTAAAAGGAAGAAAGAATCATATTTTAGATGGAAAATGAGCACATAGTACCAAGAGAGAAAATGAATACATAGTCAAAAGGGAAAGGGAGAGAAAACAACCAGACTGTTGAAAGGGAAAATGAGCACATAGCTGAGAGGGAAAACAGGCAAAAATCTGAGAGGGAAAACAAGCACATAGCAGAGATGAAAATATAAAGTGTAGCCAGCAAGGAAAATCAGCACACAGTCAAGAGAGAAAAATAGCACATAGTTGAAAGGGAAAATAGTGACATAGCCGAGAGTGAAACAAAGAACACAGCCGGGATAAAAAAACCAGGACATAGCTATGACGGAAAACAAAAAAACATGACTGAGAAAGTATCAGAGATGGAAAACGAGCACATAGCATGGAGGGAAACTGAGCATATTGCCGAGATGGGAAACAAGCACATAGTCAAGAGGGAAAATGATCACATAGTCAAGAGGGAAAAATAGCACATTTTACATCAATAAGATGATCAGATTTTTTAGAGTGAAAGTGAGCACATAGCTGAGAGGGAAAAGGAGCATATTGCCGGGTTGGAAAATGAGCATGCAGATGAGAGGAAAATCAAGCAAATAGCCAAGAAGGAAAAACAACACGTAACGAAGAGGGAAACATAGCACATAGATGAGAGGGAAAAGGAGAACATAGTCAAGAGAGAAATAAAGCACATAGCCAAGATGGGAAAATGAGTGGATGAATGAGAGGGAAAATGTGCACATAGCCAAGAGAGAAAATGGGAATGTAGCTGAGACAGGAAGGAAGCACATAGTCAAGAGGGAAGACGAGCTCATAGTTGAGAGGGAATATAAGCACATCACCTAGAGGGAAAAGAAGGACATAGCCACGAGGGAGAATATACACATAGATGAGAGGGAGATTGAGAATAGAGATGAGAGGAAAAATGAGTGCATAACTGAGAGAGAAAGAGAGCACATAGCTATGAGGGGTGAAAAATAGATAGCCAAGAGGGAAAGCAAGCACATAGCCGAGATGGAAAATGAGTACATATAAGGAAGGAAAAAGAGAACATATCTGAAAGGGAAAATTAGAACATAGCCAAAAGGGAAGAAAAGGACATAGACTAGAGGGAAAAAAAGAGCATTGTCAAGGGAGAAAGGGAGCACAAAGTCAAGAAGGAAAATAAGAACATAGCTAAGAGAGAAAGCAAGCACATAATGAAGAGAAAAAACGAGTACATTAACGAGATGGAACATTTGAACATAGCCAAGAGGTTAAACATTCCCATTTTCTCTCTTGGCACTAGGATGCTTATGTTCCCAGCCCACATTTTGAGTCTGTTGGTAATGTGGCTGGGTCAATTCATTGCTAAGGAATGTGATCTTAAGTTCTAGGACTTGACCGACATCTACATAAGGATTTTTCTTACATGCTGATCAATCAACCCTTGCTTGATGCTCTCTTGCATGTTGTGGACCTTAGCTCTTCTTCAGATGTAGTGCTATGGAATCAGTACTCTTGAAGGTGAAGTGTATTCCTGATTGATTTTGGGGTGCATAATACATGCCTGCTTTTTGGTATTGCGGATTCTCTACCAGATGTGGTTAGCTCAATAGCTAACAATGGGTTATGGGCCCACGCCTCTGGTTAGAGAAGTTTCACGCACGCAACCACTAAGTCAAAAGCAGTGAGAGTGCCTTTTCTCTCACCTAACTTCTCCATTTTCAGGTCAACATGAACAGGAGGAGAATGCAACAAACCTGTACTTTTTTGTCTTGAGAGCTGACATCAGCCTACATCTACTCACAAAAGCCAATGTGAACAAGGCAAGCATTTTCCTCTCTTCACCATCAGCCTATAGCGACCTCAAACACAAGTGCATCGGCATCAACAAAACGTGCAACAGCTACATCAATCGTAGTTATTGGGAAGGCAGGGTTAGAAGAACCAAGGAATCATTCTCCCATCCTCAAGTTTGGTTGAGAGGGCTTTGTTCTCAAGAAGTGGCACTTTGAAGCCATCATGGATGATAGATATTTGCTAGGATAATTTGAAGGAAGCAACCCAGCATCAACAGGAGAGGGTGCTGACATTGTGGTATGGGTCAAGCTCAACAAAAAGGCTGTTGCCATTTTCCCCTGCTTTCTACAACCCTCAGTCCTGTCACACATCAACGGCTGCAGAGGGGCACCCGTAGCATCCGCCGAACCAAGGTGTTTGATTCCTCCTCACATACCAACTGTGTCTTCAGTCTACAAGTTATCATCAGCATGAGGCCGAGTGAAGAGGATATCTTTGCCTTTTTGCAAAGTTTTGAGACACTCTTCCAACAAGCCACCAGCATGGGGCAAGACCTGAATTCCTATGATGACAATGATTTGAGGGTGGACAGAAGAGTAAGTCTCCTACACCACTGTCTCAGAGTACTTTGTAGAATGGAGCCATGTGTTGCAACAATAGTGCAGCAAACATGGGTGCATTCGCCTCATGATGCAGTGGCATGTTTCGCAATACCTCCTCCTCTGCTATAGGGAAAACAACAACATCAACAGCATTTTAGGGGATCCAAAGCGCCAAGGACACTGCCGTAACTATGGTAAGGGTGAAAATCGGGCTCGGGAATGCAGGGGAGAATGAGAGAGGAGATGGAGATAGATAGAGAGGGGAAAGTGGTGGGAAAGTTCCCGCTGGCTAGATGGCTGAGTGTGCCTCCAGCAAAGGGAGTGCAATACTCAGGCCAAGAGCTTACATCCTTGATTTTTGCACAAATGAGCATACCACTTACAAAAAGAGAGATTTCATCCCTCTTTCTTCATGCAACAAGGAATTCATAGTCGCCAACGACAAGGTTGAGGCAGCTCAGGAGATTGGTGATAAGCTGGTCATGGTGGGTTTCAACAGTGCGGACTCAGACCTCAAACTAGAGGGGGTAATCTACTTGCCCTCCTTCACAATAAACCTGCTCTCTTTCTCTCAGATAGTGGACCATGGTATGAAGGTGTTCTTCACAGGAAAAGAAGTCATGATAGTCCCTACTAGAGACATTGACATCTCCTACTCTGCCAAGAAGGTTGTTGCACAGTTCCCTCGCGTTGATGGACTATACGTCTTGCAGACCAAGATGACATAATGAATGTTGAATATTTGGCCAAGAGTAATGGTTTCAAGAGCAACAACAGAGAGTCTGGCGACAAAGGGCATGCTGGAGCAATGGAAGCAGTGGCAGTGGAAGGATCGGCAGAAAAAACGCAAGCAAAAATAGCCACCGGGGCTGTTCATTCCAGCCAGCACACTTGCACCGAGAACCAGTGGCACAGGCACTATGGGCACCAAACTCACCGGACATTGGTCCTGTTGGGAAGCAAGAGCTGGTGCTTGGGATGGAGCTAGGTGATGAGGCAGAAGGAGTTGAGAAATTTTGTGAGCCATGCCTACAGGGAAAGACAAAGAAGAAACCTTCTAAGAGCACTGGTACACATGCTCTTGCACCCCTTGACCTCATTCACTCTGATTTGTGTGGTCCCTTTTCATACAGCCCAAAAGAGGCAGCAGGTGTTTCTTCATCTGCATTTATGACCATAGTCACAAGGTTTGGATGTACTTTATCAAGAAGAAAATTGAGGTGAACGAATGTTTCCAATCCTTTGTTGCTGTCGTTGAGCAAAACAGTGCTAAGAAGGTGAAGGCATTCATGAAGGAAAATGGAAGATAGGACAAATCCTGCAGGGAATCGCTTAAGATATAGGGCGTTGAAGACCAGAAAATCACCCCTACTCATCTCAAAGAATGGCGTAGCAGAGAAGATGACCTAGAACCTCCTTGGAATGACTAGGTGCATGCTCTTTGATGCCAAGTTGCCTCCTAGGTTCTGGGCTGAAGCAGCACGTATGCTGCCTATCTTGTAAACCTCACACCTATAATAGCTCTGCAAAGGAGAGGCAAGAAGAAGTAGACATAGCAGCTGAAGACACCGCAAGAAGCATGGTTAGGCAAGAAGCCGGACGCCTCCCATCTGTAAGACTTGCACCGAATTTCCCAAGGTCTAGGTCGGTGATGACCCTGGAAAGCTGGATACAAGAATGCAAAAGTGTATCTTCATTGGCTATGACACCGCCCACAGAGCTTACAGACTCTAGGAACCAAGAAGCCAATAAGGTCATCCGCAGCAAAGATGTAGATTTCCACAAAAGCCGTGGAAGTAAGGGAGAGCTTCTGGAATTTGAGAAAAATCTCAAGGAGGGAGAGTTGCTCAGCTTCCTTGAGGAGGGAGACAAAGCACTAGCACATTGGCATGTGCGTGGGCTGGGTGGTGCAACAGGGAGAGCTGGCAGAATCCAGCTCCAACGCATGTGACCCTCTTGACCATGAGGAGGATACCTCTCCCATCATCAACAAAGAAGCAAACTTACACCATCCACATCGGTAGCAATAGCCAGTAGTTCCAAGGCCCCCTTCACATCTCAAAGTACCTTGACACCATTACAATGAAGATAGGGGTAAATGCACAGGCTTCAACTACTCATTCTAGGTTCATGAGGAGCCTATGTCTATTGTAGAGGCACTCATACATGCTGATAAAGCTGAGTAGGACAAAGCAATATGGAGCAAACACAACTCCATCGAGGAGAATGCAACATGGGTGCTGGTAGAAAAAAATTTGAGGCTCATGTGGTGGGGTCCAAGTGGGTGCTGAAAGTGAAAAGGAAACACGATGGAAGAATAGATGAGCATAACGCCTGGGTAGTGGAAAATGGGTTCTCTCAATGCCTTGGTCCATAGTATGACGAGACCTTTGTTCCTGTTATCACGTTTGCCTCCATCTTAACAACGTTTTCCATCACTGCTCCCAGGAACATGGAAGTCCACCAGACGGATGTCAAGACAACCTTTCTGTACGACAAACTTGACAAGGAGGTGCTGATGGAGGTTCCAGGCGGGGTTGATGCTTATGAGGACAAGGTGTGCAGATTGGTGAAATTGCTCTATGGGCTGAAACAAGCCCCAAGACTTGGTTACCAGGAGATGGATACATTCATGGTTAAGGATTCCTTCATTCATTGCAACAACAACCCTAGCATGTATGTTCATGAGAGAAACAAAGGGACAATGTTGGTTGCCTAGTACTCCCATGACCAGCTTCTCTTCTCTTCTTCAACTGGTCTGCTCGATGATCACAAGAGGCAGCTGAGTAGCAGATTCGATATGAAAAAAATGTTTCCTCTGAATTAATACCTTGGAATTTCCATCAAGCATGACAGAGAAGCAGGTAACATCAGCCTGAAACAAATAGAATACACTGAATCCATCCTAAAAAACTACAATATGGCAGATTGCAAGCCTGCCAGCACACCTATGAGCTAAGAGTGCAAGCTCTCCACCTCTTTGTCCCCATCCAACAAAGATGAGAAAACAAACATGCTAGGCACTCCATATCAGTTTACAGTGGGCAGTCTAAAATATGCCGTCACCACCTGACTAGATACAACTCATGTTGTTGGGCAGGTGAGCCGGTTTGTGGCCAACCCAGGTCCACCGCATTGGTAGGCTGTGAAGCGCATCATGCGCTACCTTCATGGGACAAGGCATGTGGGGCTCCACTTTAGAGGCCTTGCTGGATCCACGTCACTTTGTTTCATGTGCTACACCCATGTTGCCCTCGACTTGGCGGCTTTGGGGCTAGAGTTGAAGTCACCAAGTCGGCCTAAGTTGGCATAGACTTTTCCCTTTAGCCACCCCTTTCCAGGTGTTCACCTAGCATGGGTTGTCCTTTTTGAATGGGGGGAAAAGGTGATCAATTGACCTTGGTTCAAAGCTTATTTCCGACCACTTGATCAACAACATATGACCTCGTGGCAGCCTAAATCGATTGTGCCAGCTTGTCGGGCATGTATGTGCAATCATGTGGACTGTCATTGTCTAGCACAGCAAGGATGGTCAACCAGGAGCCACGGATTGAACTCTTAAATTCATGCTCCAATGAGAGTGGGCCAATCACATCAGGAGATGCCACCCTAGCAATATCTTTGAATGGAAAAATTGCAATCTGAATTCATGAAGCATGTATCCATCTCCACGCTTGCATATCCTTACGTGACGTCATATTCTTTGCATATGGACAGTTGGCGGTCCGCCCACCAGGGACATAAAAAATTCAGGGAAGGTCAGTGTTTTCTGTTAGTGTTCACTTCTAGAGACTTGCAGAAACTGCCATAGCGAGAGAGCCAGCCGCCTCTGCTGTGGCTGTAGTGTGACTGAACCCAGCCATCGGCATGGCAGCCGTCCAGCCCCTCCAAGGCAACCTGCCGACCAGGGCTCTGTCCAATTCTTCCAGGGCCACTCCAACTGCCGCCGGCTGCCCCGGGTTCTATTGTAGTGCTTGTAGCAACTCTTAGTTGGGTGGGAGTGACTGCATGAAGGGCCACTACACTGCAGGGTTGCCCTACTAGATACTCGTGTGCTTCTTGGACTGCCTAACCTGGCACTTCTGGACGGGTTCACTGGAGCAGACAAAGGGTGGGGTCCAATGCCTCCAACCTTGCAACAAAGAATGAAGGGGACCTAGACTTGTTTCATCGCTGAATTTCCCACGTTTCTCTATCAATGGTGAATGAGATAGCAGAGAGAGAGGTGATGCAGGGTTTCCAAATAGGGGCCTTAATGCAGTCAAAGAGACCGTGTGGGAAGCACTCATTGTTGGCAAAGCAACACGGCAGCCGTTTGTGGCCAAGGGGACTCGTGCATCAGCAAACTTGTCAGCGGTACACACAGATGTGTGTGGACCGCTTGAGAGCTACATCGGCAGAGCTTGCTACTTCCTCACCTTCACCGACAACCACAGTCACAAACTCTACCTTTATCCCATAAAGCAGATGAGGAAGGTCCTTGAGTGAATGCAGGAGTTTGTGGCAGATGTGGAGTGACAAAGAGAGTTGAAGGTGAAAGCATTCCATAGTGACAACGGTTGTGAATATGGGGGCTGCCTTGGATCAATGAAAAGCAAGGGGGTTAAGTGGCAAAAAACAACTCCACATTCCCCTGAGCAGAATGGTGTTGTAGAGAGAGCAAATCACACAATTGTTAACATTATGCAATCCATGATGAGCGATGCTGGTCTTGCACAATGGTATTGGGCGGAGGCCACATTGGACATTGGCGTAAATCATGAATTTTACACCAACCAAGCCGTTGAAGGACAAGGAGAGGAAGGTGTGAAAGATGCCACAAGAAGTGTGGAACGGAGGAAGCTAGCGGTGGGTCACCTCCGCCCATTTTGTTGTGTTACACATGCAGTGGTATAGGAACGCGAAGGATAGAGCAAGCTAGAACCGCGTACCCTCCAATGTATTTTCCTTGGGTATGAGAGTGGAAGCAAGGTGTACCAGCTCTTTGACCAAAGGAGGCAAAACATAGGGTCGTCACGTCACATTTGACAAGAAACTCCATTGGACGGACAATGAAGCACGTCTCTCCAAGAGGGGAGAGTGGATGCCACTCCTTGAGGGCAAGACGCTGGAGGACGTGAATGAGGGTGATTTCCTCGCTATTGCTCTAACTGGAGAGGATAATCCAAGGGAAGGAAAAGCGGAAGATTTGAATCCAGCCAGTTTGGACAAGGAGACTGAAGCAACAGAGCTGGACAAGGAGGTGGGAAGTCGACCAGAGTGTCCAAGATCTCCAAGAGAGAGGGGATCAGGTGCTTAGAAAGGATGGTGCAAAGAGGGGAGAATTAGAACAAAACTGCCTCAACAGCCCCGAGCGAGCACCCGTGTGCATAGAAGGACCAAGAGAAACGAGGACGATAAGGACATTTGGACTAAGTTTGCACAGGCATTCTTCATGTAAGAGGATTCAAGATCTATGAAGGAGGCACTGCAGTAGAAAGATTGGGCAAAGTGGGAGGGAGCAATAAGATGTAAGCTCACCTCCTATGAGGAGAACGGTACTTCGGAGCTGGTTGATCGGCCGGAGGGTGAGAAAGCTATCGGCTCAAAGTGGGTCTTCTGGAAGTAGGAATGTGTGGTGTTGTCCAGCACCGAGGTGGAGTATATTGCGCTTGCAATAACCGCAAATGAGGCGCTATGGCTGTGGCGATAGCTCATGGAGATTGAGGTGCTGTAAAAGAAGCCAACAGCGCCACACGTTGACAACATGAGCGCAATTAGCATGACAAAGAACCCTGTGCTACATTGGAGGACCAAGAAATAAGAGATATGGCATCATTTTGCACGTGACCTTGTTGCAAAGGGTGATGTGGTGCTTGTGCACCGCGTTACAAAGCAAATGCTTGCTGATGCCATGAGAAAGGTGCAACCCAAGGACAGGCATGATGCTACCTACATGGAACTTGGCCTTTCCCAAGCCTCTTGAGTTGCAGGTCGAGCATGGACAACTGCCATGGGTGATTCGTAAGGGAAAGATTGTTGGGGGTGTGCACCTCACTTTGGCAGGAGTGAATACAAAAAGGAACACCAAAAATACATACCCAGGTGTCTTAGTGGTTAGGGGTGTTTACCTTTAGAGGCAAGGGCCTGAATCCAAGCCCCGCAAGATGAATTTCTGCCCTGCCTCAAGGGAGGTGGAAAATAGGTGCCAGGAAGCCAGCTCAAATTCTAGATATCCTCTCTATGTTTTTGAGAGGCTAAGTGAGGGTCCAGGAAGGTGGCAGACCTTCTAGAAGAGGTAGCTTGGTCTACAAGGCATCTAGAGGTGTCTTGGTCTTCTAGATAGCTTCCCGTCTACTAGAATCAAACTGAGGAATCTAGGACAAGGCAGAATCTTCTAAAGGAGGGAAGGGTTGCCTTCCTAGGTGGGAAAAGGGATAGCCTACCAGGACACACTCTAGAAGCCATTGATTCTGCTAGGAAGCTAAAAACATGGCATGCTTTGGTGTTCTTGAAAGCTTACATCAGTGGCTATATAATGCCACTGTTTTGGTGCCTTGACAAAGATTTCATTCCAATTCAATTGAGGAAAAGAATGTTGCCACAATTTCTGACCAGTTTTCTGCCATCCTTGGAAACAGTTGCCATAACCGTTTCAGTGTCTCCAAAAAAAGTTGGTGGTGTGCATCAGCCACTTCTAGGGATCCTCCAGGTTGTACACTAACCCTCAGGACAACAGTTCTCTCACTATGGTGGTGCAAAATATACACATACCATCATCTCCCATACCCCAGCAGGCCTTAGTTCAGCCTTTTCTTAGAGCTATATCTCCCAAGGTGTGACACAATTGCATGGTGGACCTTTTGGAACATCTTTCCATCCCCAACTCATGTACTTCACAATGTGTTCCTAAAACCCAAAGGAAATGTTCGGATCAGTGAGCAGTGAAAAAAATGCAACATGAATGTTTGTATGACATTGTTCATCCACTGCATTGTTTTTTGGAGGTTAGGGAGATGTGGAATGGTTTTCTACACCTATCACTTTGAATTTTGTCACAAGAGTCGTTCTGAAGATAAAGGTGTTGTATGATGTGATTCATTGAATGAACAAATGTTTTTACGTTAATTTGATAAAGGTAGTGATAAATTCATTATTTGCGTGTTTTATCAGTGCCTGTATCAACATGCACTTGGGTGTGGTTCACTTGTGACTAGAAAAAGGGGAAATGGTCATTTTGTACAACATGTTCGTGTGCAGTGGCCCATTAGCCAGCAAGGCACCAGATGCATCAAGTTGCATGAAGTATAGATGCATCAGCCTCCTGGTCTATCTAACCCCCAACAGCAAGTTGAATTTATTCCACGGCACAAACAACATACCAGTCAGCCAAAAAACTTTGTCTAGTGCATGGAGAGCTACTGTCTCCACACCTTCATGCAACAACAAGTCCTCAAACCTGGTATTCACACCCTCAACATCATGTGTGGCATGCAGTGTGAAGAAAAAAATTCAGTGCAATGAAGTATTATGTGATGCTCTAGTATAAAACAACCAGTCATTCATAGGCAAGGCACGTGTCGTGGTAGTATGCCTGTGCCCCAATCTCTGACCTGGCGGTTGTGTAATGGCAGGCTGAAGTGGTTGTAGCTCCATGGATGCAGTGCACCCTGGTAATGGGAACATTTAAACAAACTGTTGTGGATAGTTTGCTTTTGTGTACACTCTATGCATCGACACCAAAACACGGGAAATTGTACTACAGTAAAGGGGCATGAAGACAGGTCCCTGATATAGAAACAGCTGATGGATTGATCATTTTTCCTCCGCCAATTTCTGACTAAAAACCTTTCAATACATCATTCATAGAAAGGGGGAATGTGTTAAAAGCATGAAGTATGAAATTCATGTACTCAGCATATGGTATTATTGATGTGAAAATGCTGTAATTATTATAACTAAACTTAGAGATGTTTCATTGTTGCTTGTCAAATCCATTTGTGAATTTCAGTGATATCGCACATATGTATTTCTTTCCAGATGCCCAATGTGAGTCAGGTTTCATAGTGGAAATGGAGGTCTTGGTACAATTAGGAATGGTTAACTGATTAAAGATTTTTTTTTTGTGATTGCATTCCCTACAATTTTTATTTAATTTTTATTCTTAGCATTCACATCTCCAAAATATGCATTAATGTAATTGAAAATAATTTAAAGGTTACAAGTGGATTCAACCAACTATTCCAGGTGGGATCCACGTACTCAAGAGGTTTATCTTTATTCAAATGATTTAGATGAGTTGGGTTCCTGTTGTTGGATTTCTATTTAGTCAAAGCATTTCCCTTGAGTATATAGGCAGTGAGGTGATGTCATCAGCGTTTAACATGATCTACAAAATTGTTCACCACACCTGAATGATCTAATACCCAAAAGTCCCAAGAGAAGATAATTTGTAGAGGATCCGCAAACTATTGCACTTGCCCATGAAATACATGTTTATTGGGCTTGCACAAGAAATATGTTTTTCTTGCACTAGATACCAATTTTTGCATCCAATACTAGTAAGTTCCTCTAGAATAAATTTTAATTTTGAATTAGGTGATTTTAAAGGTCCTGACGTAACCAATACTTTGGTTTTTTTTGTTTTGGGTTTATTCTTCTTAAGTTTTTCCTCCTAATGTGATCTCAAATCACTGATCCATTTGGTTGTGTTGGTCATTGGTGTTAAAGCAAATAGTGTCATCTCTCCACAGATTAGTGCTTAGTGGAGTAGGACATTCTGTGACCTTGTCCATAGTTTGGCACTTTCCCAAAGTGAGGACCGTTGAGGTCAACGGCTATGAGCCGTAAGGTCGCTACGTGAGCGCGCCAGTCCGACTAGGATGGCGCGCGTGCATGCTTGCCTCCTTATGGAGGCCCCAGTGTTCTGTTCCTTTCACTTCTTGATCTCAAAGTCTTCTATTCTCAATCTTACGTCTGAAATTCCCTGTCGGCACCCTCAATCATCTTCAACATGGCATCGCGTCCAGCTTCCTCGCCGGTGGGTTAGCCGATCACCCTCGCTTCCGCCTCCTACATGCGGCTACGCCGCCTTCCTCTCACGCTCCACCGTAGTCGTCGCTTCCCCGTTCGGCACTCCTTTCGCGAGCGACGCCGTCGTTCGCGCGCGGCGCGCATTGGTGCGCGGCGCCCGTTGGCGTCGCCGTCGTTTGCGCACGGCGTCCGTATGCGCGCGGCACCCGTTGGTGCGCGGTGTCTGCCCCCCCC